>CM050166.1:52590971-52707343 GCA_027410445.1 Discoglossus pictus
AAACACTACGAACATAAAATACTACCAGCTCTTACATGAACACTAATATATATATATATATATATATATATATAAAGCTAAAACAAGAACTGTGCTACACAAATGAGTAGGTTGAATAAATAAATGAATAATACCAACAATATTTAGACTCATGAAGCAAATACAAAAAATATCACATTCACTTTCGAACACATTAAACTGTCAGTTATCACATATGACAATCTGTTGTAGTTAATTGATAAGCTGATTGCATGCAACAATACAAAGGCCCTATTTTATGTTTTCAATTTACTTCAAATTTAGTTAAAATTCTGCTGTGTCCCTTCCATGCTTTGCAGATGTGAGTTATAATTTATGCCAATGCTAAATATCAAATCAGTAAATGCAAAAGTAAAAATAAAGGCAATACAAATAACATTTCATGTTCACTTCTGAAAGTAATAATCTATCAGATACATTAACTGTAGGCAATCAATAACAGCACCATATTTTGTTTTATACAAAATGTATTTAGTTATAAGACTAGTGAAACACTTCCAAACAATGTATATGCAGAATAATACAATGTATTAATTAATGCACACAGCTAAACATGTCAATACAAGTGCTTAGACCATATAGTAGGCCAGTAATAATACATGTATTTTAATACAAGTTATGCAGAGTCTGGCTGTGGTCCTGTGGTTCAGTGATGTGTATATTCCCCACACACAGTGTACATCAGCACCAGGCAGTGATCAGTGCACAGGCCCTGCTGGTGGACAGCTCCCTGGTGCTGAACTCAGAGCTGGGACACACTGCACCTCTCCTGGACCCAATACACCTATTCTGTGCAGCATCCTGCTGGATACAACACACCACAGTCCAGCCTGTATGGGGGAGGGGGCTGACACACGTTTGTGGTGAAAGATGGCAGCTGTTTTAACCCACCCAAAGCCTGTGACAAGTAGGCCCGGGGACTAGATTAGGATCACAGTGTTTATTTTGGTTAAGCAAGAGAATACAGAGTGGTGTGCACAATCACAGCCATCCACAGAGCTGCACAGCCTGGCTGACTAAGAGCTCAGTGAGCTGGGGGCTTGTAGCAGAAAGCTCTGCTAGCCTAGCACCTGTATGCAGCCATATTGGATGGCATGCTCCAGCCACTGAATGGGAAAGGTTGGGTGCTGTGCTAGCCCTAAGTGATCATGATGCAGAGAGGAAGTACTGTGTATACAGACATATGTGCTAACACCTACAGCTGGAACAGCATCAGCAGATGCTAGATAGATAGATAGATAGATAGATAGATAGATAGATAGATAGATAGATTATTGTCTGTAGGTAAACACATATAAATATATAAGTATATTCACATGTGTGTGTAGATAGTCAGATCTTTAAAATACAGTAAAGAGTTAAATAAACAAGTGAATAGGTGATGTTTCTAGTAGTACCAGAACTGTATTATTGTAAGTAGTCACACTACAAGTGCATCTAAATGAAATGTTTTGATCCTGCACAAAGTATGGATACACTTATGTTTTTCGCAGTGCATAGAGCATGTAATGATCCCTATGTAGGTGACAGAAATGGACTCATCTCTATGTAAGTGCCAGTAATGGTCCCTATGTAGGGGCCAGTAATAATGCCCATGTAGGTGCCAGTAATGATGCCCATGTACTTGCCAGTAATGGTCCCTACTAATGACCCCCACGTAGGTGGCAGTAATGATTTCTATGTAGGTGCCAGTAATGATGCCCATGTAGGTGCCAGTAATGATCCCCATGTAGGTGCCAGTAATGATCCTCATGTAGGTGCCAGTAATGATCACCATGTAGGTGCCAATAATGATCCACATGTAGGTGCCAGTTATGACCCCCACATAGGTGCCAGTTATGACCCCCACGTAGGTGCCAGTAATGATCCCAATGTAGGTGCCAGTAATGACCCCCACGTAAGTGCCAGTATTGATCCCCATGTAGGTGCCAGTAATGATTCCTATGTAGGTGCCAATAATGATAAACATGTAGGTGCCAGTTATGACCCCCACGTAGGTGCCAGTAATGATCCCCATGTAGGTGCCAATAATGACCCCCACATAGGTGCCACTAATGATCCCTATGTAGGTGCCAATAATGATACACATGTAGGTGCCAGTTATGACCCCCACGTAGGTGCCAGTAATGATCCCCATGTAGGTGCCAGTTATGACCCCCACGTAGGTGCCAGTAATGATCCCTATGTAGGTGCCAGTTATGACTCCCACGTAGGTGCCAGTAATGATCCCCATGTAGGTGCCAGTAATGATCCCCATGTAGGTGCCAGTAATGATCCCCATGTAGGTGCCAGTGATGACTCCCACGTAGGTGCCAGTACCCAGACATAACAAGTCACCAGTACAGGAGGGGCCTGCCACCCCTTGCCCCCCAGCCCTGAGCAGGTACACATGGTTACAAATCCTTACTTGAGCACTGTCTGCTCCTTCTCCTCTTCCTTCTTCTGCCTGTCCATCACAGCCATGATGATCTTCCTCTCCTCCTCGGTCAGGTGGCTGAGGTCGGGCATCTCTGGCAGGAGAGCCTGAGGCTGTGCAGGAGGCAGAGGGCCGCCCCTGGGCCCGACAGGAGCAGACATGTTGGTGGATGAGCCACACACCGACTGCAAATACTGGACGTGAGGCAGCTCGGGAGCAAGACACCGACCATCAATCACCGGGACCGACACCGAGGGTTACACACAGCACACGGACCGGCACCGAGGGTTACACACAGCACACGGACCGGCGGGAGGCTCCAGTCACAGGGGGACACCGAGGGTACAAGTAAAGTCTATCCGAGGGGGCTGCCGTGCCTGGAGGGACATCCCAGCTCTGTGCCAGGCCCCCGTGGGTCTCCCCCCTCCCCCCTGAGCCCCAGTACAAGGTGTCCCTGCCCGTGAGATGAGGGGGCTGAGATGGGCACGAACAGCAGCAGCAGCTGGAGATGGATGGGGGAGGAGGCAGAGATGCTACTGACACTACTGCGCATGCGCGTGTCACAGCTAGGTGATAGGGGAGGGGGGGAAGAAATATAGATCCTCTTCCGGAGACCAAAGGAACAGGAGGGCTGAGAGAGGCAGAGGGACAGATGGCTGCTAGTGCATATAGACATGCACTGAGTGTGAGGGACCCCAGGGGATACACAGCAGGGACATGGGAGAACCAAAGATGGCTGCTACTACTCATAGACATGAATACACTGAGGGTGAGGGACCCAGGGGATACACAACAGGGACATGGGAGAACCAAAGATGGCTGCTACTACTCATAGACATGTATACACTGAGGATGAGGGACCAGGGGATACACAGCAAGGACATGGGAGAACCAAAGATGGCTGCTACTACTCATAGACATGTATACACTGAGGATGAGGTACCAGGGGATACACAGCAAGGACATGGGAGAACCAAAGATGGCTGCTACTACTCATAGACATGTATACACTGAGGGTGAGGGACCCAGGGGATACACATCAGAGACATGGGAGAACCAAAGATGGCTGCTACTACTCATAGACATGTATACACTGAGGGTGAGGGACCCAGGGGATACACAGCAGAGACATGGGAGAACCAAAGATGGCTGATACTACTCATAGACATGTATACACTGAGGATAAGGGACCAGGGGATTCACAACAGGGACATGGGAGAACCAAAGATGGCTGCTACTACTCATAGACATGGATACACTGAGTGTGAGGGACCCCAGGGGAGCACAGCAGAGACATGGGAGAACCAAATATAGCTGCTACTACTCATAGGCATGGATACACTGAGGATGAGGGACCAGGGGATACACAACAGGGACATGGGAGAACCAAAGATGTCTGCTACTACTCATAGACATGCATACACTGAGTGTGAGGGACCCCAGGGGAGCACAGCAGAGACATGGGAGAACCAAATATAGCTGCTTGTACTCATAGACATGTATACACTGAGGATGAGGGACCAGGGGATACACAGCAGGGACATGGGAGAACCAAAGATGGCTGCTACTACTCATACACATGTATACACTGAGGATGAGGGACCAGGGGATACATAGCAGAGACATGGGAGAACCAAATATGGCTGCTACTACTCATAGACATGGATACACTAAATGTGTGAGGGACCCCAGGGGATACACAGCAGAGACATGGGAGAACCAAATATAGCTGCTACTACTCTTAGACATGTATACACCGAGGATGAGGGACCCAGGGGATACACAGCAGAGATATGTGGGAACCAAAGATGGCTGCTACTACTCATAGACATGGATACATTGAGGGTGAGGGACCCTAAGGGTTACATAGCAGTGACATGGGAAAACCAAAGATGGCTCCTAGTACTCATAGACATGGGTATACTATACACTGAGTGTAAGGGACCTGAGGGGATACACAGCAAGGAAATGGGAGAACCAAAGATGGATCCTAGTACTCATAGAAATGTATACACTGAGGGTGAGGGACCCAGGGGATACACAGCAGAAACATGGGAGAACCAAAGATGGCTGCTACTACTCATAGACATGTATACACTGAGGATGAAGGACCAGGGGATACACAACAGGGACATGGGAGAACCAAAGATGGCTGCTACTACTCATAGACATGGATACACTGAGGATGAGGGACCAGGGGATACACAGCAGGGACATGGGAGTAGAAAAGATGGCTGCTACTACTAATAGACATGGATACACTAAATGTGTGAGGGACCCCAGGGGATACACAGCAGAGACATGGGGGAACCAAATATAGCTGCTACTACTCATAGACATGTATACACTGAGGATGAAGGATGCAGGGGATACACAGCAGAGACATGGGGGAAACAAAGATGGCTGCTACTACTCATAGACATGGATACATTGAGGGTGAGGGACCCTAAGGGTTACACAGCAGTGACATGGGAAAACCAAAGATGGCTCCTAGTACTCATAGACATGTATACAGTGAGGGTAAGAGACCTCAGGGGATACACAGCAGAAACATGGGAGAAGCAAAGATGTCTGCTACTACTCATAGACATTGATACACTGAGGTAAGGGACCCCAGGGGTTACAAAGCAGGGACATGGGAGAACTAATGTTAGCTCCTAGTACTCATAGATATGGGTATACACTGACCGAGAGGGACCCGAGGGGATACACAGCAAGGAAATGGGAGAACCAAATATAGCTGCTACTACTCATAGACATGTATACACTGAGGATGAGGGACCCAGGGGATACACAGCAGAGACATGGGGGAACCAAAGATGGCTGCTACTACTCATAGACATGGATACATTGAGGGTGAGGGACCCTAAGGGTTACACAGCAGTGACATGGGAAAACCAAAGATGGCTCCTAGTACTCATAGATATGGGTATACTATACACTGAGTTTAAGGGACCTGAGGGGATACACAGCAAGGAAATGGGAGAACCAAAGATGGATCCTAGTACTCATAGACATGTATACACTGAGGGTGAGGGACCTCAGGGGAAACACAGCAGAAACATGGGAGAAGCAAAGGTGGCTGCTACTACTCATAGACATGGATACACTTAGGTAAGGGACCCCAGGTGTTACACAACAGGGACATGGGAGAAACAATGTTGGCTCCTAGTACTCATAGACATGGGTATACACTGAGTGTGAGGGACCCAGGGGATACACAGCAGGGACATAGGAGAACCAAAGATGGCTGCTACTACTTATACAGTGCCTTGCAAACATATTCACCCCCCTTGGCATTTTTTATGTTTTGTTGCCTCACAACCTGGAATTAACATGGATTGTTATAGGATTTGCATCATTTAATTTACAGAACATGCCCACAGCTTTGAAGATGTTTTTTTTTTATTGTGAAGCAAACAACAAATAGGACAAAATAACAGAAAAAGTCACAATGCATAACTATTCACCCTCCTAAAGTCAATACTTTGTAGATCCACCTTTTGCGGCAATCACAGCTCCAAGTCACTTTGGATAAGTCTCTATGAGCTTGCTACATCTTTCCACTGGGATTTTTGCCCATTCCTCCTTGCAAATCTGCTCCAGCTCCTTCAAGTTGGATGGTTTGCACTTGTGAACAGCAATCTAAGTCTGACCACAGGTTTTCTATTGGATTGAGGTCTGGGCTTTGACTAGGCCATTCCAACACATTTTCATGTTTCCCCTTATACCACTTAAGTGTTGCTTTAGCAGTGTATTTGGGTCATTGTGCTGCTGGAAGGTGAACCTTCTTCCTAGCCTCAAATCACACACAAAGTGGTACAGGTTTTGCTCAAGAATATCCCTGTATTTAGCACCATCCATCTTTCCCTCAACCCTGACCAGTTTCCCAGTCCCTGCTGCTGTAAAACATCCCAATAGCATGATGCTGCCACCACCATGTTTCACTGTGGGGATGGTGTTCTTTGGGTGATGTGATGTGTTGGATTTGCGCCAGACATAGCGTTTTCTTTGATGGCGGAAAAGTTAAATTTTAGTCTCATCAGACCAGTGCACCTTCCTCCATACATTTTGGGAGTCTCCCACATGCCTTTTCGCAAACTCAAAACGTGCCATTTTGTTTTTTGCTGAAAGTAATGGCTTTCTTCTGGCCACTCTGCCATAAAGCCCATTTCTTGGAGCGTACAGCTTATTGTCGTCCTATGTACAGATACTCCAGTCTTTGCTGTGGAACTCTGCAGCTCCTCCAGGGTTACCTTTGGTCTCTGTGCTGCCTCTCTGATTAATGCCCTCCTTGCCCGGTCCGTGAGTTTTGGTGGGTGGCCGTCTCTTGGCAGGTTTGCTGTTGTGCCATGTTCTTTGGTTATGATAGATTTGATGGTGCTCCTGGGGATCATCAAAGATTTGGATATTTTTTTATAACCTCACCCTGACTTGTACTTCTCAACAATATTGTACCTTACTTTTTTAAAGGGTTCCTTGGTCTTTATGGCAGTGTTTGGTTAGTGGTTCTTCTTGCTTAGGTGTTGCAGCCTCTGGGGCCTTTCAAAAGAGGTGTGTATATGTAATGACAGATCATGTGACACTTAGATTGCACACTGGTGGACATCATTTCACTAATTATGTGACTTTTGAAGGTAATTGGTTGCACCAGAGCTTTTTATGGGCTTCATAAAGGGGATGAATACATACGCATATGCCAGTTTTCTGTTTTCTATTTCTAAAAAATAGTTGTATGTATATATTTTTCTAATTTCACTTCACCAACTTCTATTGTGTTCTGATCCATCACATAAAATTCAGATTAACAAAATATTCAACTTAAGGCTGTAATGTAACAAAATAGGTAAAAAGTCAAGGGGGGTGAATACTTTTGCAAGGCACTGTAGACATATATACACTGAGTGTGAGAGACCCAAGGGATACACAGTAGGGACATGGGAGAGCCACAGATTGCTGCTACTACTCATAGACATGGATATACTGAGTGTGAGGGACCCCAGGGGATACACAGCAGGGACATGGGAGAACCAAAGATGGCTGCTACTACTCCTAGACATGGATTCATTGAGTGTGAGGGACCCCAGGGGATACACAGCCAGGACATGGGAGAACCAAAGATGGCTGCTACTACTCCTAGACATGGATTCATTGAGTGTGAGGGACCCCAGGGGATACACAGCCAGGACATGGGAGAACCAAATATGGCTGCTACTACTCATAGACATGTATACACTGAGGATGAGGGACCCATGGGATACACAGCAGTGACATGGGTAACCAAATATGGCTCTAGTACTCATAGACATGTATAGACTGAGGATGAGGGACCCAGGGGATACACAGCAAGGACATGGGAGAACCAAAGATGGCTGCTAGTACTCATAGACATGTATACACTGTTGAGGGACCCAGGGGATACACAGCAGAGACATGGGAGAACCAAAGATGGCTGCTACAGCTCATAGGCATGGATACACTGAGTGTGAGGGACCCAGGGGTACACAGCAGGGACATGGAAGAAGCAATGATGGCTGCTACTACTCATAGACATGTATACACTGAGGGACCCCAGGGGATGTATAGCAAGGACATGGGAGAACCAAAGATGGCTGCTATCACATATATAGTTGTGAGCATGCGAGTTGTTGCTAACGCTTGCGGGCTCGCGCAGCGAGGGCCGCGGCTCGCGCAGCGAGCCAAGGCCCTCGCAAAGCGAGGGCACTGGGCGAGGGCCTCAGTTGCTGGCATGGAGCGCCCAAGGCGCTCCATGCCTGCAACTGCGACCCTCGCAAACTTCACATCGCAACGCAAATAACACGACACACACATTACGACACTCGCAAACAACATACGACACGCGTTCACACACATTACGGCCTCGCAACACTCGGACGCAACTCGCGAACATTACAAAATTAAAAACACAATACATACACACAGCACATACATAAAAACCTTACCTACAGCAACAGGGAGCATCCAGGACTTCAAAAATGCAACTTACACCTTTATTTCACTCAAAATAAAAGAGTTTGCACAATACAAACTTTGATAAGCGAGAGAAAAAATGGCCGCCGAACAAAACGAAAACGAGGCTACACACGCAAACACCATACGAGACACGTTACCACACATTACGACCTCGCAACACGCCGACATACAAACATTTCAAACACAATAAATACACACAACACACACATAAAAAACTTACCTACAGCAAGAGGAACCATCCAGCACCTCACAAAACCAAGTTACACATTCATTTCAATAAAAATAAAACACTTTAGACACTAATGAAATCGCTAAGCAAGAGAAAAAATGGCCGACGAAAAAAACAAAAACGAGGCTACAGCACTCTCAACACGTAAAACACCACAACACACTCGCAAAACAACACACGAAACTCGAAAAACACCACGAAGCACCGACGGATAATCCGCAAAGACGCATAACACAGATAACCCGCCATTTTACGCCAATGCAGAAGTACACCACTACGCTAACGGTTTCGTCTCGCGCACGCACAGTATTACCCTGCACACATTCAGCACACTTACACAGCAGCTCCACACCACTAATGCTGCAGCAACATGAAAACAGATTGTCAGCTCTTCAACACAATGCTTCAAAATAGGTAAAGTATATTCATTTATTCATATATTATATATTTTAGTATTACACACCAAACAGCATTAGCTACCTTACGATTTGATTGCCGTCATTTTTTGACGGGCAATTCGCTAGTTACTCATAGACATGTATACACTGAGGGTGAGGGACCGCAGGAGATGTATAGCAAGGACATGGGAGAACCAAAGATGGCTGCTACTACTCATAGACATGTATACACTGAGGATGAGAGACCCAGGGGAAACACAGCAGGGACATGGAAGAACCAATGATGGCTGCTACTACTCATAGACATGTATACACTGAGGGTGAGGGACCCCAGGGGATGTATAGCAAGGACATGGGAGAACCAAAGATGGCTGCTATTACTCATAGACATGTATACACTGAGGGTGAGGGACCCCAGGGCATATACAGCAAGGACATGGAGGACCAAAGATGGCGGCTACTACTCATACACATGTATACACTGAGCATGAGGGACCCAGGGAATACACAGCAGGAACATGGGAGAACCAAAAACAGCTGCTAGTACTCATAGACATGTATACACTGAGAATGAGGGACCCAAGGGATACACAGCAAAGACATGGGGGAACCAAAGATGGCCGCTACTACTCATAGAAATGGATACACTGAGGGTGAGGGACCCCAGGGCATACACAGGGACATGGGAGAACCAAAGATGGGTGCTAGTACTCATAAACATGTATACACTGAGGGTGAGGGACCTCAGGGGATACACAGCAGAGACATGGGAGAAGCAAATATGGCTGCTACTACTTATAGACATGGATACACTGAGGGTAAGGGACCCCAGGGGTTACACAGCATGGACATGGGAGAACCAAAGATGGCTCCTAGTACTCATAAACATGGATATACACTGAGTGTGAAGGACCCAAGGGGATACACAGCAAGGAAATGGGAGAACCAAAGATGGATCCTAGTACTCATAGACATGTATACACTGAGGATGAGGGACCCAATGGGGATACACAATAGAGACATGGGGTTATATCACATTGGATACATAGGAGAACCAAACATGACTCCTACTGGTCATAGACATGTATACACTGAGTATGACTGACCCCAGGGGGATACACACCAGATATTTGTACTCATATCACATTGATACACAGGAGAAACAAAGATTGCTCCTAGTACTCATAGACATGGATGTACACTGAGTGTGACTTACCCAGGGGGAATCACAACAGAGACATGGGGTTATATCATATAGGAGAACCAAATATGACTGCTAGTACTCGTATAGATGGATGTACACTGAGGGTGAGGGACCCCAGGGGTATACACCTCAGAGACATGTACTTATATCACATTGGAGAACCCAAGATGGCTTCTAGTAATCATAGAAATGGATGTGCACTGAATGTGACTGACCTAGTGGATACACGGGGATACACAGCAGATACATGGGGTTATATCACATTGGAGAACCAAACTAGTACACGTAGACAAGGATGCACACTGTGGGTGAGGGACCCAGAGGGATACACAGCAGAGACTTGAATCACACTGGATACACAGGAGAACCAAAGATGGCTCCTAGTACATGGAAGTAAACTGAGGGAGACTGACCCAGGGAGATACAAACCGGAGACACACAACACAACCTTATTATACCCTGTGACTATTAAAAAACACCTTTATTATCATGAGCCATTTAATAATATGTACACTTTTAATATTATGTTCCATTCAATAATATATACACTATGATCAATAGAATCCATGTAATAATATATTCATTTTTATTATCATGCTCCATTCAATAATATATACACCTTGATCAATAAGCCCCATTCAATAATATATATATATATATATATATATATATATATATATATATACATTTATTGGGTTCCGTGGTGGTCCAATGGTTAGGATTCAATGCTTTCACTGTTTCAGGGTGGCATGACCTCTTGGCTCCCTGACTTCCCTGACTATATATGCACTTTTATGATCATGCCCCTTTAATGATATATACACTTTTATTTATTTAACTACATTCAATATATACAACTAGCGACTTGCCCGTCAAAAATGACGGTGCAATAAAATTGTAAGGCTGGTAATGCTGTTTGCCCCAGACAGTAAGTGTTTTGGTCGGCTGAGATCCTTCGGCGCTCAATGCGAGCTTGGCGCTGAGTGCCTTTGGCGCTCATGTTGTGTCTGGTAATGAGCGCCTTCGCCGTTGATTGCGATCGTGTATAGTGGTGTTTTTTAAAGTGTTGTATACTGTATGTTTATGTTTTAATGATAAATAATTACTACATAAAGTAAATGATACCTTACTGATTTGTAGTTAATATATGTAGTTAATATTGCTGCAGCATCCAATGTAGATTTGCAGTGTTGTTGACCTGAGGTGTAAGTGTCAGCAATGTGTGCAGTGTGTAGTATAAATAGGCTCAGTGCGTGAGGGGAAACCGTTAGTGTAGCAGGGTACTTCCGCATTTTGTAAGGTAGTGTTGTAAAATGGAGCTGAATGTGTATGTGGTATGCGGGTTTGGATGATTTAGCGTCCTTGCTAATGGTGTATGTTGTAGGTCGTACGGGTTTTAGGAAAAGTCGTATGGGCCTGGCGTTTTTTTGCGGCTTTATGTGTCCTGTAGCATCGTTTTCGTTTTTTTCGGCGTCCATTTTTTCTCTCGCTTAGGGGAGTTTGGAGTGTCTAAACTTTTTTAAATCTACTGAAATCGATGTGTAACCTTTCTTGCAGATGTCCTGGATGTCCCCCCTTGCTGTGGGTTTTATTTTTGTTTGTTAATTGTGTGTATTTATTGTATTTTTAATGTTTTCGGCTGTGCGCGGGTTGTCCATTAATGTCGTATTTTTGCGAGTCCGTAATGTATTTTTTCTAAGTCCCGCGGGTCGTATTTATTTTTTGGTAAGTCCGCAATTTTTTTGGGTCAGTCCCGCGTCTCGACTTTTTTGTGTAAGTCCGTATTTAGTAATTGGGTGTTTTGTCGGCATTTGCGATGTGCAGTGAGTCTTGGGCTCTTTGCATCCGACGTGGGAGTCTCCACCTCCGCACATGTGGCCCATTTCCACCAGCGCTCCTTGCCTGGCCGCAACTGCGGCCCTCGATTTGTGAGGGCCGCAGTTTCCCTGTTGCGTTACCAACAGATTTTGCCAAGCCCGCTTGCTGACAACTATATATGTGACTAGTAACTTGCCTTTCATAAATGACAGTGTCATCGGTTATGTTCAATTGTCTGTGCTGTCTCTCTCTCTCTCTTTTGTCTCTGTGTGCCCTCTGTCTCTCTCTGTGTGCCCTTTTTCTCTCTGTGCACTGTATATCTCTCTGTGCTCCCTCTCTTTTTCCGTGCACTATCTCTCTCTCTCTGTACTCTCTGTCTCTCTCTGTGCTCTGTATGCTCTCTGCCTCTCTCTGCCTCCATCCCTCTTTCTCTCCCCTCCCTCTCTCTTCCTCCCTCTCCCCCTCTCTTTCTCTCTCCCCTCCCTCTGTCCCCCTCCCTCTCTATCTGCCTCCCTCTCTCTTTCTGCTGGCCTCCCTCTCTCTCTCACTCTACCTCCCTCTTTCTCTTTCACCAGACAGGAGTCCACCACCCACCCTGACAGGTCGCCGACCCCCCACGAAGGAGGCCGGGACCTCCACCCCCAGGGACAGGGCCGAGCTGGACAACCAGGGCCCCCAGGACAAGTTGGTAGTCATGAGGAACACAGTGAAGGGAGAGGGGGGAAAAGGGTGGAAAGAGACGTGGTAGGGGAAGAGACACAGGGGTTAGAGAGGGGGGAAAGAGACACAGGAGAGGGAGAGCAGGGCAAAGAGACACAGGGGAGGGAGTAGAGGGGGAAAAGACAGGAGAGATGGGAGGGAGGAAGAGGGGGCGAAGAGACACAGGGGCGGGAGGGGGGAAGAGACATAGGGGAGTGGAAAGAGACACATACAGCATGGAGAAAGGAGACACAAGGGAGGTAGAGGAGGAGGGAATGAAACACAAGGGAGGGAGTGGTGCGGAAATGAGACACAAGGGAGGGAGAGGAGGGGGAAAGGAGACATGAGGGAGATATTATCTCAGAATTTATATAAATTAATTGATTACATACATGCAGCCTCATTAAATTAGCTCTCATAGTTCCCTCGGTTCTCGCAAAAGACAGTTTTTTGCTGTTTGCGAGGACCGATTCCACAATCTGTCCCTCGCAGCCTCCTTTGCGAGATGAGACCCAAAAATGGACGAGAATAGGCTCCGACAGGGCTAAGTAGTAACACGCAGCCATAAATCTATGAGGTGAACCTCGCACCTCCGAAGAAGCCCTACTGGCACAAAAAAGTGCAAGGGATCCTAAAGCCTATACGTGCTACACCGACACAACCGTCTGATGCTCCCCCCTGCTCCCTAAACACATCCCCATGCTGCAATGGTCGCTATAGAGACCCCGGCAGCCTCCGCACATTAACCCTTTGCAGCGTGGGTCCCCGATCGTCATCGATCAGGCCCTCGCTGCATTTTAAAAAAAAATATTTCCCGCCACGGCTCCTTAAAGGGCCTGCGGCTGACCGTTAGCCAATCCCGACCGCGGCACCTAAAATGAACCCCCCTCTATGCTGGTGGTCCCCATCGGAACCAAAGTGTCCCCACATTAACCACTTGCTGCAGGGGTCCATAGGAGCTCCTCGATGCTAATGAGTCCTCCATAACCTCTTCCGGTAGGAAATTGGCAATGGGGCCTTCTGATTGGCAGAAAAGGCTGTCAATCAAATGTTAGCCAAGCAGAAGGCACCAAGATGTGAGCCAATTGGAATGGGATACACTCCTATATCCCGTTCTGATTGGCTGAAGGAACTTTCAAGCTTTTTTAAACCAATCAGAAGGCACTATTGCATTCAGCCAATCACAATGGGATACACCCCCGCAGGGTTATTCACTGAAGGCATCTGCGCCTTTTGATTGGCTACTATCTGATTGACAGTGACAACAGCCAATCAGAAGGCGCAGATGCCTTCATCCAATCACCCCGTGGGGGTGTATCCCATTGTGATTGGCTGAATGCAATAGTGCTTTCTGATTTATTTAAAAAGATTGACCTTTGGACCCCTGCAGCAAGGGGTTAATGTGGTGTCACTTCGGGGGTCCCGATGGGGATCTCCAGCATAGAGGGGGGTTAATTTTAGGTGCCGGGGGGTGGTACTTGGTACCCCCATGGCAGGGCTTGTATGTAGAACTGCCACGGAGGCCCCGTTCAGGAACCCCACGGAAAGTGATGAGGTGGGGGAGCCTGCAAGATCATCTCGCAGGCTGTCACTCCTCCTGCACTGTTTCTCTGTGTGTTGACACGGACGGCCGTGCTGTGTAGCTCACAAGTTGCTCGCAGCAGGGCTAATTTCATAGCGTTGTAACTTTTTAGAATTTGAAGCACGTTAGGCTTAGGTACAAACCTCGAATATACAAGGCTGGAATTTAAAAGGGCTGCTTCTGATTTGTGACATATATACAAATAATATAATTGTTTGTATATATAACATATGCGGCAGCCTGTAAGACTTTCATTTTATACAATGAATTTTAATATAAATTCTGTTTTAAGTGTTTCAATAAAAGTGAGTTTTTAAATTAATAAGCAAAAGTATTTTTGATTCTGAGGTTTACATATCAATAGTACCACTGGAGGTATATGCTGGTTATATAGGAAGTTATTTTTTCTTTCTTTTTATATAATTTGATGACATTACTGATTATAACACACCAGACCATCTACGATATCACAGTTCTATTTATTTTTGGTTGTGACAAAATTAGATCAAATATTTTGATATAATATATACAGTGGGGGGAAAAGTATTTGATCCCCTGATGATTTTGAACGTTTGTCCACTGACAAAGAAATGACCAGTCTATAATTTTAATGGTATGTGTATCTTAACAATCAGAGACAGAATAACAAAAATAAGAACAAGAAAAATGGATGTCAAAAATGTTATAAATTGATTTGCAGGTCAGTGAGGGAAATAAGTATTTGATCCCCTATCAATCAGCAAGATTTCTGGCTCCCAGGTGTCTTGTATACATGTAACGAGCTGAGATTAGGAGCACTCTCTTAAAGGGAGTGCTCCTAATCTCAGCTTTTTACCTGTATGAAAGACACCTGTCCACAAAAGCAATTAATCAGATTCCAAACTCTCCACCCTTACCAAGACCAAAGAGCTGTCCAGGGATGTCAGGGACAAGATTGTAGACCTACAAACGGCTGGAATGGAGCACAAGACCATCGCCAAGCAGCTTGGTGAGAAGGTGACAACAGTTGGTATGATTATTCGCAAATGGAAGAAACTCAAAATAACTGCCAGTCTCCCTTGGTCTGATGCTCCATGCAAGATCACACCTTGTGGAGTTTCAATGATCATGAGAATGGTAAGGAATCAGCCCAGAACTACATGGGATGATCTTGTTTATGATCTCAAGGCAGATAGGACCATAGTCACCAAGAAAACAATTGGTAATACACTAAACCGTAAGTACTGAAATCCTGCAGATCCCGCAAGATCCCCTGCTCAAGAAAGCACATGTACAGCCCCATCTGAAGTTTTCCAATGAACAACTGAATGATCAGAGGAGAACTGGGTGAAAGTGTTATGGTCATCTAGCTCTTTGGCATCAACTCAACTCGCCGTGTTTGGAGGAGGAGGAATGCTGCCTATAACCCCAAGAACACCATCCCCACCATCCAACATGGATGTGGAAACATTATGCTTTGAAGTGTTTTTCTGCTAAGGAGACGGGACAACTGCACTGCATCAAAGAGACGATGGACGGGGCCATGTACCGTCAAATCTTGGCTGAGAACCTCCTTCCCTCAGCAAGGGTATTGAAAATGGGTCATGGATGGGTATTCCAGCATGACAATGACTCAAAACACACAGCCAATGCAACAAAGGAGTGTCTCAAAAAGAAGTACATTAAGGTCCTGGAGTGGCCTACCCAGTCTCTAGACATTAATCCCATAGAAAATCTGTGGAGGGAGCTGAAGGTTTTAGTTGCCAAACATCATCCTCTGAACCTTAATGACTTGGAGATGATCCACAAAGGGGAGTGGGACAAAATCCCTCCTGAGATGTGTGCAAAACTGGTGGCCATCTACAAGAAACGTCTGACCTCTGTGAATGCCAACAAGGGTTTTGCCACCAAGTACTAAGTCAAAGGGGTCAAAAATCAATTTATAACTTTTTTGACATGCGTTTTTCTTGTTTGCTTTTTTTTGTTATTCTGTCTCTCACTGTTTAAATACACCTACCATTAAAATTATAGACTGATCATTTCTTTGTCAGTGGACAAACGTTCAAAATCAGCAGGGGATCAAATACTTTGTCCCCCCACTGTAAGTGGAATAATATAGAGGTATACATTTGTTCAACTTATCTAAACCTATTAACCTTTACTTACACTCTCCTGTAGTATTAAAGTGACACAGAAAATGTGCCAGTTATTGAAGAAATTACTTATTTTATGTATAAATTAACTGAAAGATCCACCCTCTGAGGTGAGGGCTTTATAAAGAGCAATTAATTAAGAGAGAGTGATAAATAAAATAAGTGTGCCTGGTTTAAAAAAAAAACGATAACAAAGCATTTAACAAATAAATGTAATAGTTGCATTTAGTTAGTTACAATCATTTTTTACAACTGGATATGCTTTTCTTTTTTAGTACCCCAGTGCTTATTGCTATTAATAAAGCCATTACCTCAGAAGGTGGATCATTCATTTAATTTATTCATAAAATTACTTAAATATTGAGGCACTTCCATTTGGATATTTTAAATGCAACCAACTGCAATTATATTTATTTATTTATATTTGAACCTTCTTAAATATATATTTCATGTGTATTTCTTTAATAATATTAAATAGCTCCAATATAAACACTTTTGATTAATAAACTTAATTCAGTAATATATACAATTTTGATCAATATCTCCACACAATAATGTACTATATATACTTTAATTATTAAGCTCAATTCATTAATATACGCAATTATGATTATTATGCTCAATTCAATAGCGTAGAATGTTATCTCATCTGACATAATTAAATAAGATTTTCCTTGGTGACAGAAATGTTTTTCCCTCAAATACATAAGTTCCATCATCATCTTCATATAAGTTTCAATTTGAAGGCTCTTTATGTACAGATATTTGAAATGTATTAATGTGAGTTGTATGTGTTCTTTATCCGAATATACACTTTGCATATAAGGAACATTTAAATTGTAAATTATTAGTGAAATGTTTTTAGAGAGAGAGGACAAAGAAACGTAAAGCCAGGCGAGCATGCAATATTATCCATTCAAGTGGGCTGCCTCTTCCTGTCATATACTATGTAAACAGAAATTGAATCAAATAGTATAACTAGAACAGCAGTACACAAAACATACTTCAGTCTGAGCATTTCCATAGGATTAACTACAAAACAAAAAATTATTTAAAAAATGACCTTTTTAAACAAAACCATTTCAAACCATGAATCCATTATAAATAAATAAAAAAATACCTGCAACGTTTTGGATATAGCATGTCGTCCAATATTGTGCAATATCCTACCTCAACACTAGCTAAACAGATTTTTCGACTCAAACATTCTCCACAAAAATCACTACACCAAGGTAGGTAAAGATAGTTAAATCCAATTCAAAGTTATAAGTTTTTTTAAAGTGAATTTAGAATTAAGTTTTTGACTCAACTTTAACTTGATGTTGCCTGTGGTATAATAATTTAAATATATATATATATATATATATATATATATATATATCACATATTATAATTGTCTAACTGCGATTCGTCGTCACGCTTCAGACGAATCGCAGTTAGACAATTATAAACTGCTGCGCATTGCGCAGAGCGTGGCGCGAGCCGCGCATGCGCAGAGCGCGGCGCGAGCCGCGCATGCGCAGAGCGCGGCGCAAGCCGTGCTCTGCGCATTACGCAGAGCGCGGCGCGAGCAGCGCATGCGCAGAGCGCAGCGCAAGCTCGCGCCGCGCATGCGCAGAGCGCGGCACGAGCCGCGCATGCGCAGAGCGCGGCACGAGCCACGCTTGCGGGCAGCGCAGCCCGAGAGCAGATGAAAGAGTGGGGAAGAGGGGGGGGAGGGGCACAGAGGGAGAGTGGGGAAGAGGGGAGGGAGAGTGGGGAAGAGGGGAGGGAGAGGGGGGGGGGAGAGGCACAGAGGGAGAGTGGGGAAGAGGGGGGGGAGAGGCACGGCACAGAGGGAGAGTGGGGAAGAGGCACAGAGGGAGAGTGGGGAAGAGACACAGAGGGAGGGGGGAGAGACACAGAGGGATAGGTGGGAAAGAGACACAGGGGAGGTAGAGGAGGGGGAAAAGACACACGGGAGGGAGAACAGGGGGAAGATACACATGGGAGGGAAATGGGGGGGGGGAGAGGGGAACAGACACAGGGGGAAGGGGGAAAGAGACACAGGCCAGGGGGGAACAGGCACAGAGGGAGAGGGGGGAAGAGGCACAGAGTGAGAGGGGGGAAGAGACACAGGGGGGAGAGATACAGAGGGTGAGGGAGGAAGAGACACAGAGGGAAGGGGGGGAAGAGGTACAGAGAGAGGGGGAAAGAGGCACAGGGGGGGGGGAACAGAGGAAGGGGTGAAGAGACACAGTGGCGAGACACACAGAGAGAGGCGGGGGAAGAGGCACAGAGGGAGAGGGGGGAAGACACAGAGTGGGGAGAGACACAGAGGGTGAGGGGGAAGAGACAGGGAGGAAGAGGCACAGAAAGAGGAGGGGGAAGAGACACAGGGGAGAGAGTGCAGGGGGGAAGATACACAAGGGAGGGAAATGGAGACACGAGGAAGGCCGTAACAGACACAGGGGGAGGGGGAAAGAGACACAGGCCAGGGGGGAACAGACACAGGGGAGGGTTGGGGGAGACACAGGGGGGGGAAGAGATGCATGGGAGGGAGAAGGGGGAAAGAGACACAGGGGAGGGGTTTAGAGACACGGGAGGGAGAGGGAGGTAAAAACACAGGGGGGCAGGAGATACAAAGGAGGTAGACGAGGTGGTAGGAGACACAAGGGAGGGAGAGGAGGGGGGAAATGAGACACGAGGGAGGAAGTAGACAGAGGGAGAGACTCGCAATGAGCTCCAAAGGGGCTCATTGCAAGGCCTGTGATGAGCGCCAAAGGCGCTCATCACAAGGCCAGTAAAGTAGAGGGGGAGAGGCTTACATTGTGTGGCAAACAGCATTGCCAGGCTTCAGTTTTTATTGCCGTCATTTTTGACGGGCAAGTCGCTAGTATATATATATGCTACTCGGTTATACTACTTGTCTGAGGTTTTTTTAAATATTTTTATAAAAAGTAAAGTATTATTACAGATTATGTGTAGTTACCACTGTTTCGATAAGAGAGCAGAGAAATAGATGTTTGAGCAACTCCATACTTTATGTGCCAGAGTGGCTCTTCGGCCCTAACTCTCTACTAGATGAGCTGGTCACAGGGGGGCTTGGGATTCTGCCATAGCCAGCATTCGGACTACGTAAGATGCAGGATGTACACTATCATATATTTTACCATAGACTGTAGGCTCCTGGCAAGGGGGATAGTTCAAACCACATTGGTGACTGTCCTCGATTATTTAATTACCGAGCAATCACAGACCCGGCAACCCACTCTTTACGCAGGAAATTCAAAGATTCTTGGTATTAGGTTAATTACTTTTATGATGTTCTGTTGTTCTGTCTCCTATAAATGTTCATCCCGATCCCCGAATAAAGTGATATACTCTTAGGAACATGTATGGAAGTAGTGTGGTACTTTCAACTCCAGAAACCGTTTTTATTATTTTAAGCCAAATTCTTCCTCCATAGGCTATTATGATCTTCTGGTAGCAAGCCGGCATCGAGGACCTAACCAATGGGAGTTGGGCGATTTAGCTAGAACAGGACTTTGTTGCTTTCCTCTGGGAAGCATCATGATGGATCTGAATTGTTGCTGACCCCAATATGAGTCAAGAAAGAGGATCCCACAACTATACGGCTATAGAAAAGCTGGATCTGATGACCCGGACAGAGAGAGTGGTTTCCCCAACTCATACTCCTGATGTTGTTGGGGGATGGATGCCCAAAGGTCCTTATGGCCATTGTAATACTTCTTTTGATTCAACTAGCTATTTGACTAATGTCCATCAGGGTCCAGTGGCTAGTCCCAAAAGTCAAAGTGACTTGTTAGAACGATTGGGGAAAACAAATAGTCTATGGCTGAAGAAAAGTCCTCTGAACTTGACATACTCTTTTGGGACCTGAATGGTTCTTTGTTGTGGGGATGAGGTGAGTCCCACCCTGGCCCCAAAAAGCGCGTTGTGACAGTCACTGAAGGTCGGAAGTTACCAGCTAGGAAGTGTCTGACCCCTGTTGTGGAAAGCCAGTTAGAGTCAGTTGGAGGCAATGGCGCAGAGACACTACTATAGAGAACAAATTATCCTATTGGCCCAACATACCAACATTGAGCAGCAGACCCGATAAGGAGCTTCCTGGCCTGCAGGTGACTTAAAGGAAGAAAGCAAAGCTACCAGGGGATTGCTAGTTGTTGATGTGCAGCTCCCTCGGGTCAGCCCTGGCCCTGCTGGTGTTTAACAAGGCTGGTGAGCAGGACAGAGTGACAGGCCAGATGAGGAAGACATGCCGAAAAGTGTCCCCACTGGCCCCTTAATGGAGCACCAATGGTCCTTTGACGGTTTAGGAATTGAGGATATCCGCCCTGTGAAGGTGATTATGGAAAAGAGTGATACTCTACCACCTGTGAGAAAATTGCTGTCATCAATAGATTCTAGCCTCCGGAGAAGACCAGGACTCAACAAACATTCCTAGTGGATTGGAGCCAGGTAGCCAAAACTATCCATTAGACTGCAATTGGATGAGATTACCTCTGGAGTACTCCCCAATGCCATTTCCCCAAGGCTGGTACTGGAATAATTCCTCATATCAGTACTTTCCAAGTGACCCAACCAGGGATGCTAGAGAAAGCGATCAGAATAGGTGGAGCAGACCTTGACTCCTGATTCCGAACGGAATAAGTGGAGCAGACCTTGACTATGAACACTTGGGACCCCTGAGGGCCAGCCTCCTGGTCCTTTGAGGAACAGACTCTGGGAAGTCAGTCTTGTTCAACTTGGGGACCTTAAAAAGGGGGAGTGTTTGTCACAGTCTACTTTCTGGCCCCTCTCTGCCAGACTCCTGGGTCAGAATGACTGCATACTTTATGTGCCAAAACTGCCCTTCTGGCCTTCAATCTCTCCTAGAAGAGCTGATCAATGGGGTTCTGCCAAAGCCAGCATTTGGACTATGGAAGATGTTGAATGGACAATACAATTTATTTTCCCATTGACAGTTGGCTCTCTACCAATTGGCGTTTATAAAATAATCTGGGTTGTCTGCAATGGGCTGATTGACCGAGACCCTAAAAGGGGCAACCAATGGGAAAGCCACCACCTAAGTGCCTGGGATTGGGAGGGAAACTTAAACTGGGCACTGAGGCGTTAATTCCCTGGCTGAAGGGTAGCTGACGTAGGAGTCACAATGGGGATTGAATGTGTTATGGAACTGCCAAAGAAGACAATGCTTGGACAACTACTCAAGAAAGTAATATAGTCCTTTGACTGAACTGTTCAAAATCTGACATCAGATAGGCAAATGTGCAACCCGCTAATACCTGCGTTATTGTCTATTATAAGCCTAAATCTTGGTAGGCCCTGTCCTAATTGGTCTTATTAATTTACCCCGGACAACATCCCCTCCTTGACTGGTAGCTCTGCCGCTTTAACTAGTCTGTGGGAAAAGCTCAGATGATAGGTCCACCCCAGCAAGGAGTGTCCACCCATTCTTTAGGCGAGGAATTCAAATATGCTTGTAATTTGGTTAAGTTAATATCGTTTTGTCCCTAATAAATATTCAACCTAAACCATGAATAAAGTGAGATACACTTGGGAACATGCATGTATTTAGTGGCGTATTTCAAGGTCAGAGACCTTTTTTATTAATTGAATGCAAAAGCTTCCTCCACAGGCTCCGATGATATCCTGTTAGCGCGCTGGGCTGCGAGAAGATCATACACAATCCAAGCACATAACCGGTGGGAGTTCTGGAAGAGAGCTGGTCCTTAGTCGTAACAGAGGCATTCTGATTTTTGTAGAGTGTTCTGCTGATGCAAGCAGCTTGCTTCTTGGACTGTGAGTGTAGTGTAAATTTTTATCAGATCCAATTATCTTACCAGGCCATATGACCTATTTCTGTGTCCAATTTCCCACCTGCCCCTCCTATTATCACATATAATCTTTGTCAAACTGCGAAACGTCGTCACACTTTGCGTACAAGTTAGGCGATAAGCTCCGCAGGCATTCATAGAGCCATTAACGCATACCACTTAGGCGATGAGCGCCGAAGGCGCCCATTGCTGTGAGGCGAGCCGTTAACACATAGCACTTGTGCGATGAGCGGCAAAGGCGCTCACCGCCTGCGAGCCTCATGTAGCAAGGCGAGCCGTTAAGGCAATAAAACGCACTACAACTATCAGCACAAACATGAAGAGGCAATAAAACACGCAGGACTTAGCCGCAAAACACTTCCTAAACGCGGGTCACCTTGTCGTGCAAGCAGGGACTTAGAAAAAAAAACATACAAGACGCAAAAAATTACGAGATTAACGGACGAACGCCAAAAACGAAAAAACAAAATAAACACACTAAATACAGCCCAAAAAATTACAAAGATTTTTATATTAGGAAAATTCAACAAGCCCGCAATTGCCTTCAAAAACGTAAATGGTAAATGTATAAAAAACTTATTTGAGTACTAGGTAGGACTAGCAAGTGGGTTAAACACCTGTTAGTAACACTGCAAAAGCAAATAGACACACACTGCTGTACTTTAATATACTGGGAAAGCAACAAAAGACATTATAATTAATTGCAAACAGTCTCAAGCTCGCAAATCTGCAATAAAAAATAATTATTTGTAACTTTTTACTTCAATGTTTAATGTATTTCAAGATTGCTTGAGTGCAATCTGATCGGCAAACATTACTTATTAATGCTTAGCCTACAATTGCAGGTTAATTGTAACCTCCATATTTTACTGACGTCATGATGACGGTCTCATTGACTATTTGCTCTGTCTGAAATGTTACTTACAGGCTTGCTTAATTATTGCCAGATCACATGATCATGCCCCCTGAACTGTTATTTATGAGTTCAGAGACAATTGAATGCATCTAAATGTTTAGAAATAAATTGGCCCGCAGCCAAAATTTTAGTTTGGAGATAATTATGGGCTTGCAATTGAATGAGGTTCCATTTATGTAATATACAATGTGTATGTTTGATATAATACAATTTGTGTAAAATATTATGTCTTTAATATACTGTATAAGTATATAAAAGAATATATTTGTAAATGTACTTTATATAATACACAGTGTGCATATTATACCGTGTGTAATAGACACTGCATATCTGTAATATATAGTGTATGTATAATGTACTGTGTATGTATTGTGGGATGTTTGTAATAGACAGGGTATGTAATTTGATGTTTTGATGTTTAGTCATTCAGTCATGTCCTCTCTTCTATGATTGGCCCTTCACCACAACAAATTAGTGACCCAGAAAGTGTATATAATATACAGTGTGTGTAATCTGCATAAATACCTAGATTTATACACAGAACAGGCCTTTATCTATCTATCTATCTCTATCTATCTATCTATCTATCTATCTATCTCTCTCTCTCTCTCTCTCTCTCTCTATCTATCTATCTATCTATCTAGGAAAACGTCCACATTGCCAATAGAGGAAGGGGTAACTCCATTAAAAGCACATCAAGTAAATATAATCAAATAGGAGAGTGGTGAGAAAGTTCAAAAGAGGAGAACAAAAATATAATTAAGAAGGAGTATTATTCAAGTTTCTTTAATTATAAAAGATTTAACTTATCATGAAACTTCTTATTTAAAGATTTATTCTTTTGACTCTCTAATAAACCCAATAAAACACAAATATTAACCAATCTCTTTTCATACACAGGTTTTAAAATATTAAGCAACCACAAGAACCCAAAAATAATAATAATTCTAATCGTGAGTTTAAAACAAACACACATTTTGAGGGTGAGGATCTAGATCTTCTAAATATCTTAATGCCATTAATGAATGAAGGTCCGAAGAAAATAAAAGAAGTAGAAGAACAGTTGGAACATACAAAGTTGGTAATATCTCCATAGTCCTGTCTTTAATCCGGTACAGTGTGAAGGTCCTTACTATAAACTGGTTCATAATTTTATAAATTGGTTTATAAATTGGAAATTATTTCCTTAAAAGTGCAGCAGATTTACCTTTACCAAAACTATTATATAAATATTATATGGATGGAAAAATGTTATTACTGGGAAAGGATGGCCTTCACAGATGTTCAGATAATACAACACAGAAAGATAATTCAAGATCTAGATGAATCTGGATAGAAACTGACATGAAAAGAAACATCAGCGACTTAAAGGCAGATTTGGCCTAAGTAACGGGAGAGTCCATTAAGAATTGTAACAAATTATATCGATTTAGAGTCAACAAATTATTGAACTTAATTTTTTATAACTGATACAGGCCAATCTGAGACATATATAAAGTAATGTACATTTGATTGAAAACTCTTTTCAGAGGGTTTTTAGTGGAAGGGACTTGTGAATCTAGTCTGTAAGTCTGGAGAAAAAGAATTTGGAATCACATATATAGCTGTGAGCGTACGGGCCGTTGCTCACGCTTGCGGGCTCGCGTAGCGAGCACGCGGCCCTCGCGTAGCGAGGGCTGCAGGCCTCAGTTGCTGGGATGGAGCGCCTTCGGCGCTCCATCCCAGCAACTGAGGCCCTTGCCCCGGCGTACGGCCCGTTGCTCACGCTTGCGAGGGCCGCTGCTCGCACAGCGAGCCGCGGCCCTCAGCTGCTGGAATGGAGCAGCCACCTCCTCCCCACAATGCCCCGCGCAGGGCCGCCCAGTCCCCGGTTCGGGTTCACCCCCGCACAGCAAAGCGAGGGCCGCTGCTCGCGCAGCGAGCCGCGGCCCTCAGCTGCTGGAATGGAGCAGCCACCTCCTCCCCACAATGCCCCGCGCAGGGCCGCCCAGTCCCCGGTTCGGGTTCCCCCCCCCTCGCACAGCAAAGCGAGGGCCGCTGCTCGCGCAGCGAGCCGCGGCCCTCAGTTGCTGGAATGGAGCAGCCACCTCCTCCCCACAATGCCCCGCGCAGGGCCACCCAGTCCCCGGTTCGGGTTCACCCCCCGCACAGCAAAGCGAGGGCCGCTGCTCGCGCAGCGAGGGCCGCTGCTCGCGCAGCGAGCCGCGGCCCTCAGTTGCTGGAATGGAGCAGCCACCTCCTCCCCACAATGCCCCGCGCAGGGCCGCCCAGTCCCCGGTTCGGGTTCACCCCCGCACAGCAAAGCGAGGGCCGCTGCTCGCGCAGCGAGCCGCGGCCCTCAGTTGCTGGAATGGAGCAGCCACCTCCTCCCCACAATGCCCCACGCAGGGCCGCCCAGTCCCCGGTTCGGGTTCACCCCCCGCGCAGCAAAGCGAGGGCCGCAGGCAGGCATGGAGGCGCTCACCACCTCACTATAACTTCCCCCTACCCTCGGGCGGACCCCCCAGGAGCACAGCGAGCCACGGACATACACGGGACTCCCCCGAGCACACACAGGCCTGCCCCCCGGGCTGGACAGGTGAGTAGAGCCTGATAGGGCTTCATGTGGGGTGACAGGGCACATGATAGGGCCTGGGACCACAGGAGTGAGCTCTATATAGGTGTGGGAGAAAACTATATGTGTATATGTGTATATATATATATATATATATATATATATATACTGTGTGTTTTTTTAATATATATATATATAACACACAGTATATATATATATATATATATATATATATATATATATTAAAAAAAAAAATATATATATATATATATTAAAAAAAACACACAGAGTATATATATATATATATATATATATATATATCACATATATAGTTGTGAGCGTACGAGTTGTTGCTAACGCTGCGGGCTCGCTACGCGAGCCCGCGGCCCTCGCAAAGCGAGGGCCGCGACTCGCGTAGTGAGCTGCGGCCCTCGCGAAGCGAGGGCACTGCCCGAGGGTCTCAGTTGCTTGCATGGAGCGCCGAAGGCGCTCCATGCCAGCAACTGAGGACCCTCGCTTTGCGAGGGCCTCAGTTGCTGGCATGGAGCGCCGTAGGCGCTCCATGCCAGCACCTGAGGACCTCGCAAAGCGAGGGCCGCAGTTGCTGGCATGGAGCGCCGAAGGCGCTCCTTGCCAGCAACTGCGACCCTCGCAAACTTCACGTCGCAACCCAAACAGTACGACACACACATTACGACACTCGCAAACAACATACGACACACGTTCACACACATTACGGACTCGCAACACTCGGACGCAACTCGCGAACATTACAAAATGTAAAACACAATACATACACACACCACATACATAAAAAACTTACCTACACCAAGAGGGAGCACCCAGCACCTCAAAAATACAACTTACACCTCGATTTTACTTCAAATAAAACAGTTTAGAGACTAAAAAAAAAACGAAGCGAGAGAAAAAATGGCCGCCGAACAAAACGAAAACGAGGCTACAGCACTCTAAACTCGCAAAACACCACAAGAAACTCGCAAAACACCACAAAACACCTACGGATATTCCGATACAAACGTATAACACACATTACTCGCCATTTGACGCCAATGCGGAAGTACACGACAACGGTTTGGGCTCGCGCACGCACAGTGTTACACTGCACACATTCAGCACGCTTACACAGCAGATCCACACCACTAATGCTGCAGCAACATCAAAACACATTCACAGCTCTTCCACACAATGCTTTAAAATAGGTCAAGTATATTCATTTATTAATGTATTATATATTTCATTATTACACACTAAACAGCATTAGCTACCTTACAATTTAATTGCCGTCATTTTTTGACGGGCAATTCGCTAGTATATATATATAAAGAAACACACAGTATATGTATATGTATATATATATATATATATATATATATATATATATATATATATATATAAAAACACACAGTATATGTGTATATATATATATATATATATATATATATATATATATATATATAAAAACACACAGTATATGTGTGTATATATATATATATATATATATATATATATATATACTGTGTGTTTTTTTTATTATATATATATAGCGTATAGTGTGTGTGTGTGTGTATATATATATATATGTATATAGTGTGTGTGTGTGTATATATAGTGTGTGTATACAGTGTGTGTATATAGTGTGTGTGTACAGATATACAGTCAGTGCATACACCTATATGTGCATGTATAACATACCGTATATTGCACGGCACATTACAGTCAGTCACTGTATATGTGCCTCATCTCCATCTTATTGTGTGTGTATATATATAATGTGTGTGTATATTGTGTGTGTATACACACATTATATATACACACACATTATATATATATATATATATATATATATATATACACACACACAACATTGTGTGTGTGTGTGTATATATAATGTGTGTGTGTATATTGTGTGTGTGTGTATGTGTATATAATGTGTATGTGTGTGTGTATATATATATATAATGTGTGTGTGTATAATGTGTGTGTGTGTGTGTATCACATATATAGTTGTGAGCATGCGAGCCCGCTCGAGCCATTGCTCACGCTTGCGGGCCGCCGAACAAAACGAAAACGAGGCTACAACACACTAAACATGCAAAACACCCCAAGAAACACGCAAAACACCACAAAAGACCTACAGATATTCCGCTACAGACGCATACCACACATTACCCGCCATTTTAGAACAATGCGGAAGTACACGAGTACGCTAACGGTTTGGTCTCGCGCACGCACACTATTACACTGCACACATTCAGCACGCTTACACAGCAGCTCCACACAACTAATGCTGCAGCAACATCAACACAGATTGCAGCTCTTCAACACAATGCTTCAAAATAGGTAAAGTATATTACTTTATTAATCTATTACTTATTTTATTAGTATACACCAAACAGCATTAGCTCACTTACAATTTCATTGCCGTCATTTTTTGACGGGCAATTTGCTAGTATTGTAATATAGAGTAGTAATTACTCACCAGTTGGAAACTGGAGTCAATCTCCATGACTGTAAATAACCTAATGGCATATTGATTTAATGAAAGTTTGTGTACAAAAATAAAAAATGAAAAGTTGGTGGCAAAGGAGGGTAAGACTAACCCTAAAATATTTTTTCAAATATATTTATTACAATGTTACACAGGCTGTCTAATAATTAGTGACCAGGAAAAGGCAGATGAGCTTAATAAGTTATTTTCTTCGGTATATACAAGGGAGGTACCACTGCAACATAATGGGGCTACACCACCTTTACAAAATAATTGGTTAACGCAGGAAGAAATCCAAAAGAGGTTTCGAAAAATAAATGTTAATCAAGCCCTAGGTCCTGATGGAATACATCTCAGGGTACTGAGGGAACTGGGCTCTGTAATAGCTAAACCATTATATCAAATTTTTCAAGATTCACTCAACACTGGGTCTCTACCAGATGACTGGCAACAAGCAGTGGTGATACCTATATTTAAGAAGGGAGTATGGGCAAATCTAGGGAATAATAAACCTATAAGCATCACTTCTGTAGTGGGAAAGCTTTTAGAAGGGTTAATAAGGGATAATATAGAAGAATATGTCTGTTTGAACAGGATTATAAGTAGGAGTCACCGTGGATTTATAAGTGATAGGTCATGTCAAACAAATCTAATTAGTTTCTATGAGGAGGTTAGTAGGAACTTATATCAAGGCAACTTAGTGGATGTAATCTTTTTGGATTATGCAAAGGCTTTTGTTACAGTGCCACATGGAAGACTAGTGTGCAAACTAAGGGTTGCAGGAATTGCAGCATATATCTGCTCGTGGCTTGAGAGCTGGCTAAAAGACAGGAAGCAAAGGGTTGTGGTAATACTCAGATTGGACTAGTGTGGTAAGTGGGGTTCCTCCGGGATCACTATTAGGTCCTCTCCTTTTTAACATATTTATTAATGACTTGAAGTTGAACTGGAAACTATTGTCTCAATTTTTGCTGATGACACTAAGTTGTGCAAGGTAATTAAATCAGAAAATGATTTACTTTCCCTTCAAAAGCATTTGCATAAATTAGAGAAATGGGCAATTAAATGGTAGATGCAATTTAATATGAATAAATGTAAAGTTGTGCATCTGGAAAGGAAAAATAGCCATGCAATTTATAATCTTAATGGAGCAAATCTAGGGGTATCAGTTATTGAAAGGGATTTGGGAGTGCTTATGGACAACCACCTAGGTAACAATGCTCAAAGCCAAGCATCAGCTGCAAAGGCAAATAAAATATTAGCATGGATTAAGAAGGGCGTAGAAGCAAGGGAAGCAAATATAATTCTGCCACTATACAAATCAGAGGACATGTTAAAAGGTGGAACTTGATGGACTAAAAGTCTTTTTTCAACCTCAATTACTATGTAAGATAAATTGTAGAGTATTTTATTATCAATCTTGAAGTTCCTGGTTAGTTGCAACCTGTGTCTTTTTTTGTAAGATTTACCACCTTACACCTGAAAGTAATTGAAGCTCACCTTGCAATCTATTATCTTCTGCAACTCTCCATCATCTTAATTTGAATATGTAAAAAATGTAGATTATCATATTCCTTTCAAAATCTAAAAGAGGCAAAAATCACTACAATTCATTGCAAGTGTCAAAGTTGCAATTGTGTAAAGAATTCCAACTCAGGCTCTGATGTCTTCAAAATAGCAACGGGTTCAATGATTTCATGGTGAAATCCATCCCAAAGGCAACAAAGTTTATCATTTATAGGGTTCTCCTATACTATTTTAAAAAAAGGCAAACTGAAAAGGTTCTCAATTTGTAACCTAACATACCACTGCTTGAAAACCACCCCATTGAGGAAAATATCAACATGAAAACAACTGTCAATCTAAGCCTAAAAAGTCTTAATCATGTGATTTAACAACAGAAACATAACTGGATCAACTGCTCTTCAATTGAGCGCAAGATGCGCTCACATTCAAGTTCAACTTTTCTCCTAGACTCAATCCCCTACAGCAGACTGCAACAATGTGGTTTAGTATAAACCAACATGTGGCAGTTCTCAATAACAGGTACTGGGAGGTCCAGATGGAATCTGAACAAGAAAGCCCACCTACTGTCTTTCAGAAATTCAAATTACAGCTGTGAATTCAAATCACCGTCAGATTGCTTCATTTTGTTCTGTACATCTCATATATCTTTGCTAGAATTCTTGGGGCAATAAATAGGAATAATGGGCAAGTTCAATATCTTTTCCACAGATTGTAAACTTCTGTGTGCTCTTTTATTTGAGCCATTTACATTTAAAATTATAAAAAAATAATAAACTCTGTATTGTATTAATTAGTTCACATATACAAGACATTTTTTTCTTGTTCTTATGTTTGAGGTAGCTTGACTGTTTAACTATAAAAAGGTTACAGATCCATGCCATAAAATATACATCACTCGGGCCATCTAATTTATCTTAAACTAGGAACTTGCCTGTCAAAAATAACGGGATTAAAATTGTAAGGCTGGCAATGCTGTTTGCCACACAATGTGAGGCTTTTGCTCCTCTGAGCACCTTTGGCGCTCATCGCGTGGCTCGCAATGAGCACCCTCTGCACTCATTGCGAGCCTCTCCCCTGTGTACTTCAATTTTCCTGATTTGCACTGATCACCTTCGGTGCTCAACGCGAGCCCCACGCTGAGCACCTTCGGCGGTCATCGTGGTGCTGGCAAGGAGCACCTTCGGCACTCATTGCAAGCCTCTCCCGCTTGTGTAAGTGTTAGGATGAGGGGTGTTGGGAAGAGGAGGGTTAGGTGTTGGGGTGAGGGGTATTAGGGTGAGGTGTTAGGGTTAGGAGTGTTAAGGTTAGGGGCATTAGGGTTCAGGTAATGGCACATTATACACTTTACACTGAAAATAAATTCACGGACCCCTCGGTCACGCCAGCTAGCGGCCGATGGCCACTACTGTGCACTGGCAGCGAACAGGAAAGATATATATCCCATATATAGTTCTCAGCAGTGGGGGCTTGTCAAAAAACTTTGGTAATGCAATGTTAAAACTAAGGGCTCGCGGGGCGAGGGCCACGGTTGCAGCCAGGCAAGGAGCGCCAAAGGCGCTCCTTGCGCTAGTGGAGATGAGCACCGCAGGCTCTCCTCCCTATGACGTACGACTTAGGCAGGGAGCATTGAAGGCGCTCACTGAGCTGGTGGAGATTAATGCTGTAGGCTCTCATCCCTACGACCCAGCACACATTAAGCACCATACTTACTCCGCGGGACTACAGAACAACAGAAAACTCATATACACAATTCATAGTGCGAGACCCGTAGCACTTTGAAAAAATCGCCTGAATCACGGACCTGTTGGATGTTAGAGACCTTGCTCTTGTTATGATTTATATTTGCTCATATATGTTATAGAAAATATTGAGTGTATAGAGTAAATAGATTTTTTCTTCCGTTTGAGGATGCCCCACAGATTCTCAATAGGGTTTAGGTCTGAAGACATGCTTGGCCAGTCCATCACCTTTACCTTTATCTTCTTTAACAAGGCAGTGGTCATCTTGGAGGTGTGTTTGGAGTTGTTATCATGTTGGAATACTGCCCTGTGACCCAGCCTCTGAAGGGAGGGGAGCAATGCTGGCAGCACTCATACTTCTATTTCCCAAAGACAACCTCTGGATATGAAGCTGAGCACGTGCACTCAACTTCATTGGTCGACCATGGCGAGGCCTGAGTGTCCTGTGAAACCACTGTATGGTCTTGCCCACTGTGCCATCTTTATGTAGAGCAACAATTCGTTTTTTTCAGATCCTCAGAGAGTTATTTGCCATGAGGTGACATGTTGAACTTCCAGTGACAAGTATGAGAGTGTGAGAGCGATAACACCAAATTTAACACACCTTCTCCCCATTCACACCTGAGACCTTGTAACACTAATGAGTCACATGACACCAGGGAGGGAAAATGGCTAATTAGGCCCAATTTGGACATTTCCACTTAGGGGTGTACTCCCTTTTGTTGCCATTAATGGCTGTGTGTTGAGTTATTTTGAGGGGACAGCAAATTTACAGTTATACTGGCTGTAAACATACTACTTTACATTGTAGCAGAGTGTCATTTCTTCAGTGTTGTCACATGAAAAGATATAATAAAATATTTACAAAAATGTGAGGGGTTTTCTTAATACGAAAGTTTCATCAGACATTTGTGTTTCTCACAGCTTTCCTTTTCTCCAAACACTTCAAGTTATTTGTCTCAGCTTTCCCCAAATGCAGGTGCAGCTATTTTTGCAGCAAGACTTCTTTCTCAACAGTCCATGCTTTCAATCAATGTATTTGAGCAATATGTAAAAACTGAAATTTCCCAATTTGTTACTTACACATATTACTTTTTGTTTCCAGGTGTCATTAGTCATTATTAATACATTCTAACATTACTAAATTTCATGTACATTTTTTTATATTTGAGATATAAAAAAGGGAAATTTGGAGCTGCAAGTGGGGCATGAGGGCACAAATCTGAATGGCCTATGGCTGTGTAAAATTTAAATACGCCCATGTTTAAACAAGAAAACCACCACCAGGGTAATGAAGTTAAACAGAACATGCAAATTTGAGATAGTTTAAACCCCATTAAAATTCAACCGAATGGTAAAATATATATGAAAAAGCAAAACATCTGCTTTTGGTAATAACTCTTCATGATGGCACTGCATGCAGTGCCGGCTAAAGGACATTTGGTACCTCAGGTGGACTGTGGGCCTTATTCTATTTGGGGCATTTACATGCAAGTAAATTCCCGATTTGCAGCGATCACGTTGCTGCCTCTAGTTGCTCTAGGTCTAATCTACTATTCAATTGGCCGCATTTGCAAGTTAGTCCCCCTTCCCGCGAATTGCAAACCCTGCCATCAGAAGTAGCATCTACGGGCTTGAACATGAAGTCCGTAACTCCTGCTATCAAAACAGCCAATGGAAACTTTGAAGCCCGCAGGGTCCCCACATTACCCCCATGATGCGGGGGTCCCGACCAGGACCCCCACAGGGTCCCCTCATTGACCCATTGCTGCAGGGGTCCCGATTGGGAACCCTGCAGCATTTAAAAATGTAAATTCCCCCGCTGCAGGCCCTTAAAGGGCCCGCGGCACCCTAATGGTTACCCCCCATTTCTCGGGGATACAGTAAGTACCCCCGCGGCAACAAACATTAATGCCCCCATGCTGCGGGACCTCTGGAGGGTCCCCACATTAACCCTTGCAGCAGGGGTCCTGATTGGGACCCCCGCTGCATTAAGAAAATCCAAATGTCCCACCGTGGGTCCTTAAAGGTCCCGCGGCACACCAATGCACAATCCTGGCCACGGGGGTTGTTACAGTACCCCTGCTGCACCTAAAATTACCCCCTAATGCTGTTGGTCCCCATCGGGACCCCTGTAGCATTTCAAATTTAAATTTGGCACCACACCTTAAAGGACCTGTGCTACAATAAAAAAATAACCATATCACTCATGGGGGTCAATACAGACCGCCATTAGCCCCTAAATAACCCCATCTCTTATGGGAGTCTATACAGACCCCCATAAGCCTCCATTTAGCTGACATCTCTCATGGGGGACTATACAGACCTGCATAAGCCCATAAATAACCCCATCTCTTATGTGGGTCTATACAGATCCCCATAATCCCCTAAATAACCACATCTCTTATGAGGTTCTATACAGACCCCCATAAGCCTCAATTTAACCCCATCTCTCATGGGGGTCTATTCAGATCCCCATAAGCCCCTAAATAGCCCCATCTCTTATGGGGGTCTATACAGACCCCCATAAGCCTCTATTTAGCCCCATCTATTATGGGACAATATTAACCCTAACATTAACCCCATAAGTGCCATGAGGGTCCTCCAAGACCATCATGACACTAAGTACAAACAGTACACTACACTTTTAACCCTAACTATTCCCCATTAACCCATTAACCTAAACTATACCCTATTAACCCAAACTATACCCAATTAACCCTAACTGTACCCCATTAACCCGGTCTAGTCCTATTTAACCCCATCTAGTTCTATTTAACCTGTCTAGTCCTATTTATCCCCATGCAGTCCTATGTAACCCCATCTAGTCCTATTTACCCCTGTCTAGTCCTATTTAACCCCATCTAGTTCTATTTAACCATCACTAGTGCTATTATACCCCAGCTACTCCTATTTAACCATAACTGGGCCTATTTAACACTAAATGTATTCAGTAAACCCCTATCCTATAACCCCCCCCACCCTACCATAATAACCCCTACACTACCTACCTAACACCTACCCTAACCCATAAACCCTACCTACCTAACACCCTATTAAACCACCCAACACTCCACTAATTATAAAAAATAAAATCGGGGACCCCTGCAGCAAGGGGTTGATGTGGGGACCCTGCGGGGGGAAGGCAATTAAATAGGATAGTATCTTGCGATCACCACTTGCAAGCACGGATCTCGAAAACATAACAGTTAAATGAGGCCTATGGCAGTGCCACGCAACAGACATACTCATGTAATATAGAATATACAAGACTAAAATGGAATGTTACTTTTAATAATTTGAATTTGAATTGAAAAATATAATCCCAGAAAGGCTGTATACATTTTCTACCAAAAATATGGAAGCAATTATCACAATAGCTAAGAATAAAGGAAAATTAATCATAGCAAAAATGAATATGTGTGATAAGGATATCATAAAATATTTTACTAATATAATATTCTAATTCTGTTTTGGGACTAAATTTAATATAAATATGTAAAAAAAAATAATAGCATTAGCAGCTATGTAAGCCATACGCATTTTTGGAGAAAATCTTAATTTTAGCAGACTTCTTATTTGTGTCTTGGAGTCTGAGGGTATGTATTATTATTATTATTATTATTATTATTATCTACTCAGGATTAGATTGAAGAAGGTGAGGTATTTGTTCACTCTTTGTTGGTTAAGACCAGAGGCGGACCTACTGCTGGTACAGCTGGTGCAAGGCACCGTGGCCCTGCACTGGGGAGGCCAAATGTTGTCTCTAGCTAAGCCTGCCATAGCCTGCCATGCCCCCCTGTCCTTCCTAAGGTCTCCCATGACCCCGCGGTCCCCTGTGGTCCGGGCTCTCCTGTAGTTCCCCATAACCCTCCTGCAGCCCTCTGCTCCCCTCCCCCCCGGGAGTGCAGCCTACGTCTGCAAGAGCCCAAGTGCAGCTTGTGTAAGAGCCAGCCTGTCAAAAGAAAATTTGCATGGATGCCCCCCATGCACTGGCCTCACCACTGGTTAAGACACATGTTCAGTAGAGGGCAGGAAACTTGCAAACCATGCTTGTCCTGCTATTAAATCGTAAGTTTGTAAGTTTTCAATCATGTAAGGTGCTTTGGAAATAAGCACTATGTATGTTTGATTTTAAGTTCAAAGACAGGGCCCTCCATTTTTTTGCAATGTTTTAATTTTGTTCTTGCCTTGTACTTAATCCCTGTACAGTGCTTTGGAATATGCAGTTGTGCATATTAAGGCTGAAGGCCGAGTTTTTTTTAAAGGTTTTGAGGCAGAAAGATAGTCTGATCAAGCAAAGAGTTCCACAAAGTAGGTGCAGCTCAAGAAAAGTCCTGAAGGCTGGAGAGAGGAGAAAAGAAGACGGTTAATAGAAAACATTGAGAATTGTAAATGAGTCTAGCAGAGTCGCTAATTATGAATTGGAGTGAAGACAAATGGGTGGCCAGCAGGGAGCAAGTTGCAGTATTCAAAGCAAGATATGATGACAGAATAGACAATAATTTGGTTTTTGATTGAATGTGAGGAATAAAAGAGAGGGTAGGGTCCAACAGAACTCCAAGACATCAGGAGCGAGAGTTGCCCATAATGATGGCATTGCCAATGGTGAGAGATATTTACAGAGCTATAGTAGAAGGTGAAAAGATTAAGGACTCACAGCCTTATTAAATTGCGATTCAGTAAATTTAAAATGGCTCTATTTAAGCACACAGCATATTCTTTTTTCCAAAGTTTTTAGTTAGTGAACTTCTATCCAAAAGCAAGGTCTTCACTAACTAAAAACTTCTGTAAATAAAATATGCTGTGTGCTTAAATAGAGCCCTTTTAAATTTACCGAATCACAATTTAATAAGGCTGTCAGTCTTTCAAATGTTGAGTTTGAGTTGATAAGTGGATATCAAGGAGGATATTGCTTGAGAGGTACTTGGCAACATGTGTTAGAAGAGAGGGGATGAGCCTGGTGTTGAGAGATCTGCATAAATGCTGAAATTCAAAAGATTTTATTAGAATGACAAGAGAGTATGTATAGATAGAGAAGAGGGGATGCCAAGGACTGAACCTTGGGGTACGCCAACAGTCATAGGGAGTGGGGAAGAAGGGGTTCCAAAGAAAGACACACTAAATGTTTCTAGATAAGATGTAAACCATGAGAGAGCTGTATCATAGCTACCCAGGGGGTGAATACATTGGATAAGGAGAGGTCAGTCAACTGCATTGAAGTCAGCAGAGAGATCCATGAAATCCAGGAGTTGTGACCCTCTGACTTGGAGGTGAGCAGGTCAGTGACTTTTCTGAGAAATGTCTTTGTGGAGTGTGGGGGGGTCAGAAGCCAGCCTGTCAAGAAGACAATTGAAAAAAAGAATTGTTTAGGTGGTTGTAGACAAGTTGCTCTAGTAGTTTTGGAGCCAAGGGAAGTAGAGAGATAGGGCAATATCTAGATTTAAAAATACATTTAAATTGCCAAAATGTATACTCTCAAGGTGTAAATGTAAACTTATACAACACTATTACTGAGTGTAGGAAGCATGCATTTGGGACAATAAGGTGCCTTACTGGAAGAAGATACATATTTCTGTCCTGGAGCAGAAGGAGAGTTTTCCCATGTATAAGCTTCATACTGAGGCTGGTTCTTCACCCCTCGAGTGATAACACTTTGCCCTTCACTCTGTGAACATTGCTCACAACAACAGCCACATTTGCAATGCATCTTTCTGCAACAGGTTTCTTCCTCAACTACTCGACAGGAAAGCTGCGCCTTGAACTTGAATAGAAAAACATGTAACTTCTCAGGATCTCCTACACCATCACAGTCATATTTATCCAGAAGACTGGAAGGTCTCTGTCTAGAATATGAAAGCACCTTTATGTCTAATAGCTCTTGTCATGTCTGTAGCATGCCAAGGTACAAGCTGTCCAATACCTTACAGACTGATGCCCCCAGCCTTATAGGCTAGGCATATTGTGCCAAGGAAAAAGGGCCCACTTAGATATGGGTTAACATTGGGGACATTGTGATTTGTGTGTTATACCTTGCTATGCTGTTAGAAGCATGGGATAGTGGAAATACCTAAATGCCTAGATACCAGTAGGCCCATACTATGGTACCCATGTTTATAGTTGGGATGTGCATAAGAACATGAGTAATGGGATGTATGCCTATATTGTGCTTTGGGGGGCTAGCAATTACAAGGGAAAATATTGTATATGTTTAATATTTCCTAGTATTGGACTAGTTCCTTATTAACCAGATTAGGGAGATTACTGAAACCTAGGAGTTACATAACACACAGCCAGATGCCTATCCTTCAGGCAATCAATAGGCATGATATGATATAGTAAGAGGGTGGGTTGGAAGCCTGTCAATCAAACCCACCTGGACATGAGTGGTGACATGAGCTAGAAGGTGATTGGGGTAACCATGGATGCAACTTTGAATTGATTGTCCTTTTGTTGCTAAGAGTGCGGTATAAATATGTCTTGTGGCAGTAAAAAATACCTGTTAACTGGTTTACATAATGAATGTGTGGATTTCGTTATTGATGCTGGAATTCTGATTGATGGAGTAAGTTCTTTTCAGAACTTATAAAGTTCTTCCTGCTGGACAGAGGTAAAATAAACTGGGCACACCTGTGGGAGAGGTTTGGGCAATAGGCTCTTATCATACCCCATTCAACATACAGGTTGTCACTGCTCTCTCTTGCAATAGCAATGCAGGTTCTTCCTGTCTCAACTTTAATGAGTAGAATCTCTGTCCTCATAAACAGAATAAAGATCAGCATACTTGACTGCCCTTTCCTCATCCATAGCAATAAAGCCTTTATGAGCTTAACCACATAAGGAAGGGGCAAGGATTCCAGACCAGTAAAATTGGGGCCACGCATCTCTAATGGCAATTCTTTCAAAGTTCAGAAGGTATGTTTCCACGTCATCCTTACTAGTCATTTTCTGTAAGGAAGAGATTAGGTTTCATGCTTCCCCTTGTCTCTGAAGTTACAGTAGTATTTGCAGACCTCAGGTGCTACAGCCCAGTCTTGTGTGCTGCCAAAGCTTGTCTCTGTCCTTTGCTGATAGCGTTTGCTCTGTGGTCTCTCTCTGGCATGCCATGGCTCTGTCTTCTGCAGTTTGGGCCTGTTGTGTTGCTAAGGCTTGCGTTATCTGTGCCATAATAAACAACATACACTCCTGTGAGTCTGTCTTCTACTTTAAGCAAACTGTACGTGCAGTTCTTCCACAGCCTCTCCAAGACTGTAGCCAAAACATAAAAACATGGCCTGCACACTGCCACTGCAGTGCATGAATATCTTCACCCAAATCCCAGCTTCAGTCTTAAGAAAGTTGTACTCAGCTGGGGCTAATCAACTGTTTCAGACAAATGGAGCTTTGTAAAGGCTCATACAGCTCCATGAAATTATACCCTGTCATAATATACATAATGCAGTGTAATAACTGTTTTTCTCAGAACTCTGAGCTGGAAGCAGGTTTTTTTAACTTGCTTTAGACATTCAAGTGTGAACACAGATGTACTTTTTATTTACTGTACTACTGTACGGTGGAGGGCTTCTATGGCTTTTTTGCCCACCATATTATAAATGATTGTTGTGGTGAACTACCTACTCATAATTTCCACAACACAGGCTGAGATCCCGCTCCATGCTGATGATAGCCAGTAAGCTTGAAACAGCTGTACATGGATTGGATACTCAGCCTGTGTTTATTCCAACCTTGGCTTTGCATTAAAGCTGTGTAATACAGCATGCATAAGCTTAAAGGAAGCCATGTTTGATGATGGCTAGGAAAGAAGAGCGAGGCATTTGTGGCCATATTTTTGTGTCCCAGCTTAACTTCCCAGAATGCAGTGTAATAACTGTTTTTCTCGGAACTCTGAGCTGGAAGCAGGTTTTTTTTAACTTGCTTTAGACATTCAAGTGTGAACACAGATGTACTTTTTATTTACTATATAAATATATATATATATATATATATATATATATATATATATATATATAGTGACCGCTTGCCCACTAGAGGATGGTGCCAGGTACAGAGCGTGAAGCGTTCTTGACAGGAGTGACAGAGTTAAACCCCTGGAGGACTCCTAATTGGCTCAGCTGAAACTTCACTTTAAAGGCTGGAAAGCAGAGATGGGAAGGGCTGCTGATTACGCTCTGGCCTAAGGGCTGTGAGCAGTGTGTGGATCTGCAGTCTGTTTGAAGAAGCTGGGATAGAAAACCTTAGACAACACTGCTGCTGTTGGATTCTGAGAGCTGGGATAAGCTATGAAGCGAGGCAGTAAGGAACACTGCTTGAATTACAAAGAAACCCTGGCAAGTGAGAAAGGATTGCATGGAGTGTACAGCCAGCATCAGAACATAAGACACAGAGTGTTCAGCGTGACCTGGGAGGGGAAAGAGACCGAGCTACTGGTCAGGACTTGCAGTGTGGGTGCCAAAGCAGCACAGGAAGCTGCCACTTGAGGATCAGTCTGTGTGACTGCAACAATATTTACAAGGGAGACTGTTTGATCTAAGACGAGAGGACTTGCAGAGGATCCATTGCAGCTGAGAAGCTGGTAAAGAGAGACTGGACTTAAAGGTACCACCCCTCTGTGTGAAAAAGGTACTATTTTACCTGCAGGCCGAGAAGCTGTCTCAGGGCTAGTCAGGGTGTTCCTGCAAATAAGCAAGCCAGTTTATGTAGATGTTTCATTCATGCTGAAATTAAGCCATTGTTTGCTTTGAAACTTTTTATTCAAAGCAGTGGTTTGTGTGGAAATCACAGGAGTATCTGGTAGCCAAAAGCCGGCCCTGTCACACTGTTGTTAGAAGTGGGATTTATATTAAGTGTCTGTGTTTAAGAAGACAACCCACAGCACAACATGGAGGACATGTTAAAAGCCTTGAAGGAGGCCACAGCTGCTCAGCAAGAGAGCAACAGAAAAGGGGCTATCCAGTTAGCTCACAGATGAGCTACCTTGGAGAAACATATAGAAGACATGACAAGAGTTAGAGCCACAGACATTCTTCTGAAAAAATGACTGAGCATGATGACGCAGAAATTTACCTCATGATTTTTGAAAGGACTGCCACTAGGGAAGTGTGGCCCAAACGCACTGGGTCAGTACAATTGCCCTAACTTTTCTGGGGGGACTCAGAAAGCTTATACAACCATGGATGAAGAAAAGAGAAAGAATTATGACTACCTAAATGCCGAGATTCATGCTAGAGTTGGACTTACCTGGGATGACAGAGCACAGATATTCTGTACCCCGAAACTTATGAACAAAGAGCGCCTGCGTTGTCCCAAGGAGAAGCTAATGTACAGAGGGGAAGTCTCACAGTTCGGAAAGCCACCTTCCTGTATATGGGGAAAATATGACCATGATAGAACATGAAATCCTAAGGAAGAGCATGCTCATCTCTACCCCAGATCAGGATATGGGTACCCTGTCGAGTGGTTGAGGAAGGACTCAAAAAAACAGAAGGCTTAGTTTACAGCTGGCCTAAAGGTCCCAGGGGTGCAACATGTCGATCAAAGAAGCGCTCCCAAATTCCAACCACATTAGTATAGTGTGACTGACATAACCAAGGAGAGAGGTAACCAAACTGCAAGTAGAGATTTTCATCAAAATATTTTGGAAACACCGTTGGAGCTCTGCTTTGAGAAGTCACATGATGATGTCGTCAAAGATAGACAAGCAAGGAACTGGCATGCTAATAGAGGAGCCGCTCCAGAGACGTCACAAGCTGCTACAGGGACGACAGGAGCCGTTACAGGGACGGCAGGAGCCATGAATGAGAAAGCAGGCGCCACAAAAGAGATGGCAGGAGCCACGAATGAGACAGCAGAGAAGGCAAATGAGATGGCACACAAGACTACTGAGTTGGCGCACAAGACTGATGAGATAAGAAAATAGAATGCTAGTGTAACTAAAGAACCGTTACCCCTGGAGCAAGTTGCTGATGAGATCAAAGCAGCTACAGAGGTGAGCAAAGGTCAAGGGAAAAAGGACAAAGTGTTGTCACTGACTGAGTGCAAAACCAGCCTCAGTAAGAAGCATACTGATCAAGTCATTGGTGAAGATCTGAATCTAACCCAGTGTACCGACCTTATGGGTAAGCACAATGAAGATGCCTACAAGAAACCACCGTCAGCTCTCCTTGGTGCATACTCCTGAGATGGAGAATACTAGGGAAAAGTGCCGGACAAAAATCTCTGACCCAGAGAAAGGAGAGATTAAATGGATGAATATAGCCAGTGTACTCACAAAGGAAGAATGTCCTGAAAATGATGAAAAAACTGGAATCCTTGCCAAAGTAAAAGATAAGGAAGAAAAGAGTCTGGCGATGGAGATGGTGAAAGACGAACCACCATCACTGAAAGGACATGAGAAGCAGAATATGGAGAGGTGTCCTAAAAGGAATATAAAGTATCCCGAGAGCGCTCTATCCCAGGTGGCAATAAAACAAAGTGTTATGGACCAGGAGAGGCAAGACGGGAAACAAGTAAAGCAAGAAGTACGGATGAACTCTATCCTAGTGGGACTGGAAATGCCTACAATGGAAGACAGGCAAGTTGCTAATAAAATGAAGGGTATCAGGACGATGCCAGATCATATTCCTGAAAGGAGAAGGAAGCCTGCACTTGAGGACAACAGATTTTTCTTTTCCACTACGTTTCTCTGCTGAATAATGCAGTTTGTACTTTTATTCAAAGCTGTTTTGGATACAAAGCCACAGTCACTTCCTCTATGAATTTCAAAGGATTTTGTATTTTCTCTTCTTTATTTCTTTGCCCTAATTAATTGAACTGCCCCCTGTTGTCATGTTCTCTTTCTTCCTATTGCTTCTGTGCAGCTAGTGCTGTGAACAATGTCCCAGAAGCCTTTGCACACACTTCATATTCCTCATTACTCTGATTAAAGCCGAACTGTGGGGAATCAGATTAGTGGAGTAGAACAGTGAAATATGGAAAGTTATGTATACAATACTCTTTTTTGGAACAAGACGGCTTCATCGCGGTAGGAAAATGTTTTAATCAAAGATCTAATTACTTTAGCTATACGACATATTAACTACATGTAACTAAATATTTACATCATATTTATATCATAATTAGATAGGCAACAAGATGCTAGGTAGAAGTAAGGTTCAAGTTAAATGCAGCCTTTTCAGTTCTTTTTCAGTATTCAGACACAGAGAATCATATAGTAAAAAACACACTGTTATTTGGATCAAGTTTAAAGCTTTTCATATGATAATAAAAACAATATTTTGTGCAGAGGAAAGTTACCACAGTCCTTAGGTAATCCTTTCGGCCATCCAACTGGTAGCAGCAGCTCTCTGTTCCTGCTGTGCGTCCAGTTATGATGGTTGAAATGTGATGCTGTTACTATTGGCGTTACCATACACAGTACAAGCAATCACTGTGGGCCTCATTCAATTGCTACTTACTTCCAGAAAGTAGTAGTAAGGGGAGGTCGCAAGTTACTTCCCTATTCAATTGCCTTCTACTTGCAGGCCCCGATCGGGTTACTTGCTGCGCGCTACTTTCCCTTACTTTCCATACAAGCGCAAGTTGCTTCCCTAAAAGCCTTTGATCTTTCACGGCCGCAAGAGTCCCAAGCACAAAAATGGCCACTTCGCTATTCAATTGCTCAGATTACCCCTTCCTCCAAGCCCATAAATGGCAAAAAGCCAACTCCAGCCTACTTGACCCAAGGAGGTGTTGCAAGGGCTCGCAAAGCCCTTATATATCCTCCCCACTGCTTCCAAATCAAACCCCCATGATGCAGGGTTCCCGATCGGTACCACCGCAGGGTCCCCACATTAACCTCATGCTGCGGGGGTCCCGATCAGGACCCCCGGCAATCTCCGCACATTAATCCCCCGCAGTGTCCCCACATAAACCCCACGCTATAGGGGTCCCAATTGGGACCCCTGCAACATTTTAAAAAAATTAATTCCCCGCTGCGGGTCTTTAAAGGGCCTGTGACCCACTAATGGTTACCCCCATGCCACGGGGGTACAGTAAGTAACAGCGGCAACTAACATAAACCCCCCATGCTGTGGGGTCCACATCGGGACTCCCAGAGGGTTCCCACATTAACCCTTGCAGCGGGGATCCCGATTGGGCCCCCCACTGCATTAAAAAAATGCAAATGTCCCACCGTGGGTCCTTAAAGGGCCTGCGGCACACCAGTGCGCAATTCCACCAGCAGGGGTACTATAGCCACCTATATCTATAGTTGAGGTGTTTAATAGCCAGCCTACAAGTTGTTATAAGGAATGAAATGCCTTATCTAGCTTAAGCTCATTTAAGTACACCTTTTATTTAGGTGTTTGTGCCACATAACTAGGACCATTATGGTATAGCTTTACCATATTACCATAGGGGCACTATAAACAGGCATCATTGCTCCTTTGTTGTCCATCAGGGCATTTAATAAACTATGTTTTCTAATAACATCTCATTCTATTACAAACTATTGGGGATATATTAGGAGTGTATTGTATGTAAAATACTAGTCAATATTATTATCATAGTATTCACTGACTATTCTCTTCTCTCCACCTAGTGGTCTGTACTATGGTGTAATGCCTATTTCCATAAATACTATTAATAAATACTGAATGTTAATTTATGTACATAATGTTATGTAAGTCTGCAAGGTTTCCATCGTGTCGGTGCTTTGTAAACAAGCTCTATGTATGTCTGATTTTCTTTTTGATTCTTTGCATTGTATTAATTTTGTTTTTGCTATGTACGTATAGCGCTGCGGAATATGTTGGAGCGTTACAAATAAAAGGTAATAATAAAATATTAATGAAATTGTGTTTCACTGAAATGTATCAGCCATCTACAGATTTTTAATTCACTGTAATATGTTAGACATCTACCATCCACTTCTGCTTTACAGTAAGTAAGAAGCCACCCCTTCTAGATCGCTACCTTGTCGTAGTGAAGGGGCTTATGTACCTCAATGAAGTTGTAGGCAGGTGATAGCAAAGGAGTCAGACAAATCATGGAACTGGCAACCCACTCCAGTATCAAAACCAGGGATGTACCTGGCGTGCTGCGTCCATATGGTCACAGAGAGTCAGACACGACTGAAGGACTGAACAACAAAAACAACAAAGAAACCATAGATGACAGATACATAAATAAGAAAACATCTGTGAATAGTTGATACAGTACAGTAATAAAGAAATAGCATCCACTATAATAGTTAGTAGATGGGAGTAAAGCTGACATGATCGAGGGGCGTGGCCTTGACATCATCGGGCAGGGCCTTAAAGCCAGCATTAACGGCAGCCATTATGTAGTTCAGAGACAGACAGCACAGAGAGAAACAGCACAGAGAGACAGTGAGCGAGAGAGAGAGGGAGAAAGGTACAAAGAGGGAGGAGTACAGAGAGAGAGAGAACATACAGACAAAGAGAGCACATACAGACAAAGCACCGATAGAGAGAGAGAGCACACAGAGAGCGAGAGAGAGCACACACAGACAAAGAGAGCACATACAGACAAAGCACACAGAGAGAGAGAGCACACAGAGAGCACACAGAGAGCGAGAGAGAGAGCACACACAGACAAAGAGTGCACATACAGACAAAGCACAGGGAGAGAGAGAGCACAGAGAGAACACACAGAGAGTGAGAGAGAGCACACAGAGAGTGCACAGAGAAAGGGCACAGAGAGGGAGAGCGCACAGAGAGAGAGCACATAGAGAGAGAGAGACAGAGAGGGAGGGGTACAGAGTGAGAGCACGCACGGACAGAGAGAGAGCACAGAAAGAGAGCATGCACAGACAGAGAGGACAGAGAGAGTGCACAGAGAGAGAGCACACAAACAGAGAGTGCATAGAGAGAGACAGAGAGGGAGGAGTATAGAGTGAGAACACACATCAACAGAGACAGCACACACAGACAGCGCACAGAGAGAGAAAGAGCACACAGATAGCACACACAAAGAGAGAGAGCACAGACAGAGAACGCAGAAAGAGAGTGCACAAAGAGAGAGAGTGCACAGACAGAGAGCACACAGAGATAGAGTGCACAGACAGAGAACGCACAGAAAGAGAGAGAGCACAGACAGAGAGAGATGTAAAAAGTGAGAGCGCACACAGACAGAGAGAGCTCACACAGAGAGCGAGAGGGAGCGCACAGACAGATTGCACACTGAGAGATAAACAGAGCCAAGAGCAAGGACAGGGAGAGGACAGAGAGAGAGATATGTCAGAGAGAAAGACATGAGACATGAGTGAGAGAGACACACAGGACAGAGAGAGAGAGAGAGAGAGAGAGAAGACAGAGAGAGAGATGGGAGAGAGAAAGACAGGACAGAGAGAGAGACACACACAGGGCAAAGATAGAGACAGGGCAGAGAGAGAGAGAGCAAGAGAGACAGGACAGAGCGGGAGAGACAGGACAGAGAGAGATAAGCACAGGACAAAGATAGAGACAGGACAGAGAGAGAGAGAGAGTGCGAGAGAGACAGGACAAAGCTAGAGAGACAGGAGAGAGAGCACCCACAATCAGAGAGAGCACACAGAGAGAGACAGCGCTGTGAGTGAGAGAGAAAGGACAGACAGAGCCAGGACAGAAAGAGAGACACAAGGCAGTCAGAGAAAGAGAGGGAGAGATAGACACACAGGACAGAGAGAGAGAACGGGAGGGAGGGAGGGAGAAAGAGACACAGGACAGAGAGAAAGTGAGGGAGAGAGACACACAGGACAGAGAGGGAGAGAGACAGGATAGAGAGAGACACACACAGGACAGAGAGAGTGCACACATAGGGCCTCATTCAATTGCGATATGGCCAATTGAATAGGGCTCTATATAAGCACAGAGCATTGTTTACAGACGTTTTTAGTTAGTGAACTTTTATCCAAAACTAAAAACTTCTGTAAAAAAATATGCTCTGTGCTTATATAGAGCACTATTAAATTGGGCAAATTGCATTTGAATGAGGCCCATAGAGCGCAAGAGAGTGCACACAGAGATCGCGTTCACAGAGAGAGAGCTCACACACAGAGCGTGCACACACAGAGAGAGGGCGCACAGACAATTCAACATAACATTCTATGATACTGTAATTTATGATGGGCAAGTTACTAGTCTTATTATAAAGCATAGCTAGTGCCTGCACTTTAACAATTACAGATAAACACCAATCACATGCTTTATTGCAGTCACTGATAAGGTAAAGTTGGAAATTGAGCAGACACTTAATGCAAGTTTCATGGACCACATTTGAACTATGTGAAGGAGACTACAACAAAGAGCAATAGTATGAGCATTGTCACAGATCATTACAGTGATCTTGGTGATTCTAGCAGCATTGCCAGTTATATTATTATTATTATTATCTAATATATAAATATATTTTATTATTACTTTATTATCAATCAAATACAATACAATATAGAATATAACTTCACATAAATTAAAAAGCAGGCATAAATATAAATAACCAAATCTGATGTTACGTTTTTACCTAGATGGGTGAACCACAATTAAATAAATACAAACTCTTGAAGGACCACTGTGTAAAAAAATGTAAATGTACAGTTTTGAGGAATTGCACATGTAACATGTTTTTAGAACGTAAAAAAATAAAATAACACAGCTTCTAATTTTTTACCTTTTACATACATTTATGCTGCAGTGGAATCAGCCATATTGCTGTTAGCAGATCACTTCCTGAGGTGAGAGGATACTTTGAATGTACAGAAGTTGTGTCGGCACAGTGGGAATATGGCAGTAACTACCAGAATCCTCAGCAGGACTGTAGAAGTTTACAAGGACAAAGCCACCTCAAGAAGTAACAGTCAGCAACAGGAAAGAACACAAAGATGAATGATAGCAGTAAAGGAGAATGCGTAAAAACTGCAAAATTTTAAGGTTGTGTTTAGTTTTTAGATTTTTAGCAACATTTCACCCATTACATGTTTAGTTAAAGAAAAGACTATATAGAAAGAAACTGGCCACCGTTGTCCTTTGACATAACCATAGTTGTTTCAACTGTTTTAATAATAGCTTTTTATAATACAGAACTGAATTGAATCTCTCCAAGAGTGTTTTAAAGGTAGGCAAAGATCTTATAGGAATAAAAACTATAGTAACAAATTAATCAGCGAATACTGTAATTTTATATTCAACTTTGCATACTTAAAGGGAAGCTTAATTGACCAGAATTTGGACCACATCACAGTAAAGATCTACTAAAAGCATGTTGAAATACTTTTTGACATTTTTAACCACATGCATTTTTCACTGAGAAATCATATAAAATAAATTCTGTGTTTACATGTGTAATAGACTGCCCACTTGCTGTGGCATTATTACAGCCAATCAGGTTGCAGGAGCATGTATCCCATTCAAATCAATGATAGGACTGTTTACATTTTCCAGTCTGACAGGGAACACAATTCAGGTTTCTATTCCCTTGGGTCTCTGGAATTTGAACATTTAGAGCAGTGCTCTGCATGCCACTTGCTCTGGAGATGTCCTCTCTCTGGGGCTGTCTATCAGAGATCAAAAGAAAATCAAATTAACCCTTAAATCTATCTGTGCATGGAATGCTGGACTCACCTAGACAGACCCATAGGCCAGCTATGGGTTAACTGGTCAGTGCAGTGTAATCTTATTCCAGGAAAAATCTGCTATTAATCCCTGTTTTTTTCCACAGCATGCACTGCTATCTATTATTAATGTAAACATAGACTAAATCCTTAAGATTTTGTTTCTGTTATTAATATGATTAAATAGATAGATAATTTTAACACATAACCGGGTGCTCTTTCCCACCGTGAATGCAGTTACAGTGAGGTATTTGGTCCTTTGGACTCCCTTATCTCACAATTATCCCTATTAGCTATTGGCAATGGCTCCATTAGCATTATAAATGTTAACAGAGATTGGGGACAGCCTTGCCTTGTTCCATTCTTAATACTAAATTTTTCTGATCTGTACCCTATTCATTTTATGTATGCCAAAATATATGCATAGAGAACATTTATATAATTTAAGATTAGTTTAGTTCAAATCCCATACAGCTCAACAAAACATTCATAAAATCTTAGATGACAATGTCAAATGCCTTCTCAGCATCCAGTGACAGGCCTAGCATATCTGTGCTTTGTCTTTCTTTTCCAAAGTTGGTTTGGTCTAAATGAATAAGATACATGGGCCTATATGGGCCTATAGCTAGAACAACGACACAGATCTTTGTTGGATTCAGTATAGTGACTATAGTGGCCTTTAATAATTCTAAATGAGATTGATTCTTAATACCCTCATTAAAATGTCCTCAGATCAGGAGTAAGGAAGGTTTTTAAATATAGGCTATAATAACTATCAAGGGCAGTCCTCGTTAAGTTTAGCAATAACATAACTCTAATAAGCATTTCTTCATCTGTAATATCTTCATTTACCCTTTTCCCTTTTTTATTTTTTTAACTTCTGATAAAATTTCCCAGTTTTATTTCCACGATCGTATCATTCGGCTTGAAAATTCTAGGTAAGTCTAACTATCCTATCTTTTAATTTATGACTTTGCTTAAATATCACTTATAAGAGTTTTATTTTTTAAGAAGGGTATAGATTATTATTAGTACTTTTCTACTCTCTATTATAATTTGCATTACAAGTGGTGAAAAGCTTTGTTTTTACTCACTGAACCCTTCCAAACAGAGGCAACAAATATCTACTCCTTGTAACTCATGCACACGTATCTGTACTACTAGATATACTAAGCAAATTTTAGCTCTCCCATGATTGTTTCACTGAATGTATTCCTTTATTGTGTAGGCTACTTATTCTTGTCTGATGAAAAAATATGTAGTTGATCCAATCTCCAAGATTTTGTATCTTACATTATTTAATCATTACCTCAGTATCAAGGCTAGTGAGGCATAATCAGCAAAGGTAATACTACCGATTTTATCTTTTATAACTTGAGAGATGGTATTTGCATTTAATGAGAAATAGATCTAAACTAGAGCATATTTTATACACCTGCCAATAAAATGTATAAACCTTTTCTTTTGGGTATAATCTTCTCCAGGCATTAAAATTATGATTTTTTTTCAAGAATCTTGAAAACTGCATTGATTTATTGGCCACCATGGCACCACATGTAATTAACACACACTACACATGTGCATGATGACCAACAAGGACACTGACCTGTCAGCTCTATGGAATTAACAAGGGATAGATGGATGAGTCAAATCCATGAAGCTGACAAATCACTGTCATTCGTGGGCACAACAATAGTAATCAACCAATATAGAGTCCATGTAGGGGTGTGCCCACTGCAGCATATGCTTTTACAGACAGCAGCGGAATCAAGATAGCGTTAGGGGTCAAAAACAATCAAGAACCAAAGAATAGATCACATCTAGCAAATGTTAGCTACTCATAGTTGCAATTAAGTGAATTATAAAGGTTCACAGCTAGATGTCAGATAGTTAGGAATGAACACAAAACAATATATTATACATCATATTTAACACATATACTTTTCTTTTCTCTCTTTCAGCTTCAAGGAGGTCTTGGTCCAGTGGTGAGCCAGAGGCGCGGGCATCGGCTCCATCGGAACAGGAGTTGGCGAGCGAGCCCCCACCCAGCAGGAACCGACGCAGAGGGATGAGGAAAGAAGCAGTGGTTCGGAGGAGGAGGTTATCATCTGGACACATAGATACACATAGAGCTAGGTCACTCCATACACATCAGCCGCATTTGTCCAATATGGCTAATATCATGAGTATCCTTTAACATGTGCTAACACCTGTATAGCTGATGGATGTGATATCAATGTTAATAAACAATATCATATGGAGAAGGTGATAGTACCCATTGACCACTGACGCTGGTCACACCTAAGTATTTATTGTGAGATGACACATCATTATTAATGGTCATGGACAGTGAGTTATCCTGAAATCTAACTTGGGGTTTTAGGACATCCACATACTGTACATCCCATTTGTGTCATATTCCTATATCAGTAAACTAATGAGCCCTGGTTACTATGCAATAGATTAATGTATCACTAATATAGTTTGTAAAGTGTGTGTAAAGCTCCAGTGGGAGCACATGCACACTTCACAAAGTATTTGTTTGGATAGGGGGAATGCTACAGAGAGGGGTAATGGGACATAGAGGGGGGAAGGGGGAAAGAGACAGAGGGGGAAAAGTACACCGGGGAGGGAGAGGGGAAAAAAGACACAGAGAGGGAGGAGGGAGAGACAAAGAGGAGGGGAGGGAGAGGGGGGAAGAGACACAGGGGAGGGAGAGGGGGGGAAAGAGAGACAGGGGAGGGAGTGGGGTTAAAGAGTCACAGGGAAGGGAGATGGGGGCAAAGAGATACAGAGAAAAGAGAGGGCGGGAAAGAGACACAGGGGAGGCTGGAGAGACACATGTAATATTATACCGTCGTTTGTGACCGGTACATGACTAGTATCATAATAATAATGGAAACATGGTAAGATATCATAAAATATATATATATATATAATATATATATATATCTATATATATATATATCACATATATAGTTGTGAGCGTACGAGTTGTTGCTAACGCTGCGGGCTCGCGTAGCGAGGGCCGCGGCTCGCGCAGCGAGTCGCGGGCCTCGCGTAGCGAGGGCACTGTGCCAGGTTCTCAGTTGCTGGCATGGAGCGCCGAAGGCGCTCCTTGCCAGCAACTGAGGACCCTCGCGAAGCGAGGGCCTCAGTTGCTGGCATGGAGCGCCGCAGGCGCTCCTTGCCAGCAACTGAGGACCCTCGCGAAGCGAGGGCCTCAGTTGCTGGCTTGGAGCGCCGCAGGCTCTCCATGCCAGCACCTGAGGACCTCGCAAAGCGAGGTCTTCAGTTGCAGCAACTGCGACCCTTCCAAAAATACATACGACACACGTTCACACACATTACGACACTCGCAAACAACATACGACACACGTTCACACACATTACGGCCTCGCAACACTCGGACGCAGCTCGCGAACATTACAAAATTACAAACACAATACATACACACAGCACATACATAAAAACCTTACCTACACAAACAGGAAGCACCCAGGACCTCAAAAATGCAACTTACAACTTAATTGCACTCAAAATAAAAGAGTTTAGACACTAAATAGTTTGTTAAGCGACACAAAAAATGGCCGACGAATAAAACGAAAACGAGGCTACACACGCAAACACCATACGAGACACGTTACCACAGATTACGACTTCGCAAACATCGGACGCAACACGCCGACATACAAACATTTAAAACTTAACAAAGACACACAACAAACACATAAAAAGCTTACCTACAGCAAGAGGAACCAGCCAGCACCTCAAAAAAACAAGTTACACCTACATTTAAATCAAAATAAACACTTTAGACACTAATACCATCGCTAAGCGAGAGAAAAAATGGCCGACGAACAAAACGAAAACGAGGCTTCAGACGTAACTACACTACACTTACTCGCAATAATGAAACACATACTATGCGGAACGTATCACAATCATATTAAACACCATTTTGAACAGTAATACGCCTAAAATGGCGGATGGAACGCAAATTGTAAGCTGGAACGCAAATAGCGCATGCGTATTGCGTTCTAACGGTCTCACTTTCCAGAACTTTCTACAAGTTTATAAATACTGCCTATTTCAAACAAAAAAATACATTTCTCCTCAGGTGATCAACGGAGTGACTTCTGAGATAACTGCTGCTTTTACTTGAGAAGACAATTCTTTACTAATTTCCTACTTTACATTGTGCAAATTACAACTGAGAGGTAAGCTATAATATATTACATTTTATTATCAGAACAGGTCAAACAAATAAAAAAAAAAAAAATAGCATTTATGTAGTCATCATGTATGGCACATTTATGTGTATAGGCTCAGAAAAAAAATACGGTTCATTTAACAAAACAACAAAAAAACATAATTTAATATTAAACAGAGCTTTATGTATAGTGACACCTGACACGCACATATATGTCTATAATGTATAGTCACATGTGACACGCACATATATGTCTATAATGTATAGTGACATCTGACACGCACATTTCTGTGTATTGCCCCTTCATAGTGACATGTGACACGCACGTATATGTGTATAATGTATAGTGACATGTGACACGCACATATATGTCTATAATGTATAGTGACATCTGACACGCACATTTCTGTGTATTGCCCCTTCATAGTGACATGTGACACGCACGTATATGTGTATAATGTATAGTGACATGTGACACGCACATATATGTCTATAATGTATAGTGACATCTGACACGCACATTTCTGTGTATTGCCCCTTCATAGTGACATCTGACACCGACATATATGTCTATAATGTATAGTGACATGTGACACGGACATATATGTGTATAATGTATAGTGACATGTGACACGCACATTTCTGTGTATTGCCCCTTCATAGTGACATGTGACACGCACATATATGTGTATTGCCACTGCAACAAAATTAGCTTAAAACAAATTCAGTAAAAAACTACATTTAAAAGACATTATATCTCATGTATACTGATATGTCACACGCACATATATGTGTATCATCTATAGTTACATCTCACACACACACATTTATGTGTGTTGGAAAAAAAAACTATAAGGTTAATTTAACTATGTAAGTTTGACTCATGTATACTGATATGTCACACGTACACAAAATAATTACATTAAACTATGTAATGTGCTTCATGTATGTGACATATGTGTGTAGCCCCCAACAAAAAATAAGGTTAATTGAATTAATTTACTGAAATTCAATAGATCATATAAAGCTGAATGTTTCTATTTCTTTTAATATTCAAACAGTCTTTGCATCAATAGCGTCTCTCAACAATTTGCACCGTGCACTGTGAAGCACAATCCCTTTTAAAGAACACCAACAAATTTGAAGAGGTAAGATACAACAAGACATTAAATGCTCAAAAGGCCATGCTTTGCTAGATGACAAATTATAAATATACAAATAACTATTTCACTTTATTTTTCAAACAGACACTACAAGAAGACCGGCGGATTAAGATTCGCAGGAGGGGACCGTCTGTCATTCAAAACTTCTATCAAGGTAAAGTATTAAGTATAAACAAGAAATAACCATGAGCCTTATTCAATTGCAACTTCCTCAATTGAATAGGGCTCTATATAAGCACATAACATTTTTTTTATACAGAACTTTTTAGTTACTGAATTTCTAACCACAATCAAGGTTTTCACTAACTAAAAACTTTGCTCAATAAATATGTTATGTGATTATATAGAGCCCTCTTCAATTGGCAAAATTGCTATTCAATCAGGACCTATATGTCTTTAATGGACAAGGGCCTCACTCAAATGTGATTTGCCCATTTCAATAGCGCTCTATATAAGCACAGAGCATATTTTTTAAAGGAAATTTTTCTTTTGTGAACACGTTCCTTTTGGATACAAGTTCACTAAATACAAAATTCCGTTACAAAATATGCTCTGTGCTGATATTGAGCTCTATTCCATTGGCCAAAACACAATTGAATGAGGATCTCACAATATAACAAATGCAGTAACCAAAGGCCCTCATTCAATTGCTATTTTGGACAATTAAATATGGCTATAAATAAGAACTTTTAGGCCCTTACTCTATTTTAACAAATATATGTGATGTGCTTATTTACAACCCTATTCAAATTTCTACATTGCAATTCAATGACGGCCTTAGAGTACTATTACATTGTAAAAAATGCAATTGAATGAGGGGCAAACTATGCAACATATGGGGCCTCATTCAATTGCAATGTTGGAAATTTAATAGGGGTCTAAATAAGCACATCATATATATTTTTTAAGATTATTTTACTTATTAAGCATTTATCCAAAAGCAAGATTTTCAGTAACTAAAAACTTTTTAAAAAAATATATATTATGTGCTTATTTAGAGCCGTATTCAATTGGCAAAATCGCAATTGAATGAGGGCCATGGTACACACAAAGGCCCTCATTCAATTGCAATTTGCCAAATTGAATAGGGCTCTAAATAACAACATAACATTTTTATTTTAAAATAAGTTTTTAGTTAATAAAAATCTATCCAAAATAAAGTTTTTCAGTGACTAAAAACTTCTTTAAAAAAATATGCTATGTGGTTATTTAGGGCACGATTCAATTAGCCAAATCGAAATTGAATGAGACACAAACTGCTACACACAAAACAGAATTTCTTATTCAATGTTTAACAACCTATAAGCCTTACAAAGAAGCAAAAATAAGAATAACAAAAGTGTTGCGCACCTAATAGCATTGTACAAAAAATCACACAAACACATAGGAAACTACATTAACATTCTTCTTTAATGTTTAACAACCTATAACCAGTACAATCAAGAATAAATAACTTTTGCACAAGTGGTGCGCACAAAACAGGATTGTCAAAAACTAACACAAACACATAGCAAACTACATTAATTATATTATTTCATGTTTCACTAACTATAACCATCCCAATAAAGGTTAAATAAGTATACCACAATCGGTGCGCACAAAACAGGATTGTACAAAAAATAACATAAACACATAGCAAAATAAATTCATATTCTTATTTAATATATCACAATCCACAAGCCTTACTAAGAACCTTACATAAGAATAACAAAAGTAGTGGGATTGTACAGAAAGTAAAAAAAAAAATATAGAAAAAAATAACCATAACTGATACAATACAGCCAAAATCATACATTTTTTACTTATTTAAAAGACATTTCACTCAAACAACATTTTCTTTTTTACATTACAACAGATACTGCGTGAAGACAATCGGACGAGGACTTTTTCCACAGGACCGGACCATCGGACGAGGACTCGGACCAGACCAGCAGACGAGGAATTTCAACACAGGACCAGACCAGCAGACGAGGAATTTCAACACAGGACCAGACCATCGGACGAGGACTTTCACCAACGGACCACAACATCGGACGAGGGATATCGCCACAGGACCACAATATCGGAGGGGGGCTATCGCCACAGGACCACACCATCGGACGAGGACTTCCAACAGAGGGACACACCATTGGACAACGATTTGGAACCGAGGACCAACAAACATTCGGATTTAAATCACACTTCAACCAAGGTACAGTATAATAACTACTAAAGTATAAAACTAAAGAAACTGCTTTCAGTTGCATCCGTGTCAACAGAAAAAAAAAAAAAAAAATTTACTATCTCAAAGAAGTTTTGCAGTGGTAAATATCTATCCACAAACAAAGTTTTGAATAAATAAAACCATTATTTTAAATAAATATGTTACATGCTTATTTACAGCAGTATTCCATTGGCCAAATTCTGAGCCACTGAAGACAGGAATTATAAATTTAACTAAATATCAATGATACATTCATGATTTCCCTTTTATTTCACCAATTGTGCACAATAATCTTTCACAGGAATTACAAATTTAAATATATACAATTACATTTATTTGTTTTCGTTTACAGATTAATATGGCTGATAACGAGACCAAAGAAGAGAAGAAAAGACGTCAAACTAGAGAAAGACAAGAGAGATGGGCCGCCCAGCAGACACCGGAGGAGAAAGAAATTCGAAGAGAAAAAGAACGCAAAAGACTTGCAAATAAAAGAATATCAGCTGCAAAAATGAAAGAGACAACCAAAAAAAATAAAAAAATAATAAAGCATTTACAAACTGTTCCTAAAACATCAGATGACATTTTACAACATACCAGTCAAGACAGACCAAAAAAAACAACTACAAAAAAAAAGCATTTACAAACTCTTACTAAAAACTTACAGGAAATTTCAACCGAACAAGTCCAACATATACCAAGAAAATCTACGAAAAAAACTAAACATTTAGAACCTGTTGTTGAAACACTTCATGACTTTTCATCTGATGAATATCAAAGTCAACATCCAATATGCGTTGCAAATTGTCCTTTACTGAAGTCTTTAGCAGTAGAGGTTCATAGTTGTGGGGACATGACTACTCAATGTCAATTTTGTGAGGCTTATTATTTTAAACAGGAGAGACCCCGAGATGGACAATTTATTAGTTGTTGTCAAAAAGGAAAGTTCAAACTTCCACAAAGGAAACAATTTCCAACCTATTTACTAAATATTATGACTGAACCTACTTTTCCAAATTACAACAATTTTAAGACAAACATAAGATCCTACAATAGTGCCATATCATTTGCATCTATGGGGGCAACATTGGCTGCTAATGTACCAGGACATGGTCCTTACTGTTTTAAAGTCCAAGGACAAATTTATCATCGGACTTCACATTTACATCCAGAGGAAGGAGAGCAAAGAAAATTCGCTCAACTATATGTCCTAGATACAATGGAAGCTGTTGACCAACGTATGCAGATGGAAGAAAATAAAAAATGCTTATCCAGTGTTTTTATAGAGCTAAATAACATTATGGACAACAATCCCTACAGTAAAGCTTACAAAAAATTGGCTGAAGTAGAAAATGAACAACTACTTCATGCACAAAGACATCAATTACCCATGCCAAAGGTTAATATGGTGCTTAAAAGAGACAGACATACTGATAAACGTCGTTATAACTTGCCAACATCAAATGAGGTTGCAATGGTCTTTCACAATGATGAAGGAGAACCACCATTTCAAAGAGACATTAGAGTATATCCCAGAAATGAGGACCAACCATTTATTAATATTAATATCTTAAGTCCAAATTTAGATCCAATGACATATCCCATCTTTTTCCCACACGGAGAAGCAGGTTGGCAACCAAAATTAAGCCTTCCCAGTTACCCAAATGCTAAAGCCAGAATCCGAAATAATGTTTCTATGCTTGAATTTAAAGTTGCTCAAATTGCCATTAGAGATGAATTTAATCCAATTTTATGTGGTGGCAAACTAACACAACAATGGATTATTGATTCATATTTGCAAGTTGAGGCAAATAATTTAAACTTTATAAAATATCAACAAGATAAACTACGTGTAGAACAATATTGTGGACTCATGGACTATGTTGCTGACGTGGCTACAAGCAGAGACATGACAGCTGGCAAAGCCATCATTTTACCATCTTCCTTTCAAGGATCTCCTCGAAATATGAGAGAAAGATACAATGATGCTATGGCTATTGTGACAAAATTTGGAAAACCAGATTTATTTGTGACATTTACATGTAATCCACAATGGCCAGAAATTAATCAAAATCTACTTCTTGGACAAAGTGCTTCAGATCGACCAGATTTAGTAGCCAGAGTTTTTAAGATAAAATTAAATGAATTAATACGTGACTTTACTATAAATCAGTTATTTGGCAAATGTCTTGCTTATGTATATACCATTGAATTTCAAAAAAGAGGCCTTCCACATGCACATCTTCTCATAATACTTCAAGAGAAAGATAAATTAGATACTTCGGACAAAGTGGATGCAGTCATAGTTGCTGAACTACCGGATCCAGAACTATATGGTAGACTATATGAGATTGTTACTCATCGCATGATTCATGGACCCTGTGGAGACCTTAATCCACAATCACCATGTATGGAAAATAATCAATGTTCAAAAGATTTTCCAAAAGATTATAGAGACAAAACATATGCAAAATTGTGATGGATATCCACTTTATAAAAGAAGAGAAGGAGATAGTGCCATTATTCGTGGAAAAAAGTGGACAATAGATATGTAGTACCCTACAATCCACATTTACTCATGAAGTACAACGCCCACATCAACGTAGAAGCCTGCACTTCCATCAAATCCATTAAATATGTCTACAAATATATTTACAAAGGTTACGATGCAGCTACTGTAGTCGTCAAAAGTGCAGACAACCCTGAAAGTAGTGAGTTAGTACATGATGAACTTGCATCTCATGTAGATGCTCGCTATGTCAGTGCGCCAGAAGCTATGTGGCGGCTTTTAAAATTTGAAATGCATGATAGATCACATGCAGTATATAGGTTAGCAGTACATTTGCCACAACGACATTTAGTCTATTTCCATTCTGGAAATGAAATGAATGCATTGGCCCAAAGTGAAGATCGTCACACTACACTAACTGCATGGTTTGCATTAAATTCCACTGATGCTCAAGCAACACAATACTTATATATTGAAATTCCATATCACTATGTTTTTGTGAATGGATTATGGAGAGCAAGAAAAACCAGAGGCAATAAAATAATTCCACGAATTTACACAGTCAGTCCAAGAGATGTTGAACGATTTTGCTTACGGATATTACTTTTAAATGTTCCAGGAGCACAAAGTTTTGAACAATTAAGAACTGTTAATGACATTGTATATGAATCCTTCCATTTAGCTGCAAGAAATAGAAACTTACTCGCTGATGATACAGAGTGGGAAAGATGTTTAGAAGAAGCAGCACAATGTCAAATGCCACGACAGATGAGAGAACAATTTGCTTTTATTTGTATCTTCTCAAATGCTCCAAATGCATTAGCTTTGTGGGAGACTTTTAAAAGTAATATGGCTGAAGACTTTATGCGACGATACAATGAACCCATTGCACACTTAAAAGCCTTAATGGAAATTCAAGAAGTCTTTTTAACTCATGGATTAAGTTGTGCAAGTTTTAATTTGCCTGATCCAGGTCTAATAGATGACATTAACTTTGAAGACTATGACATTCAACTACAAGCAGAAAGAACACAAGAAAGACTTGCAACTTTAAATACACTACAATTGCAAGCATTTCATGCCATTAAAAATGCTATAGATGATGACATGGTGACAGAGCGTTATTTCTATCTTGATGGACCTGGCGGATCAGGGAAAACATATTTGTACAATTTATTAATGAGTTCAGTACGAGCACAAGGACAAATAGCAATGGCGTTTGCCACTACTGGAATTGCTGCACTTTTATTAGAAGGTGGAAGAACTGTTCATAGTGGATTCAAACTGCCAGTGCCTATTTTGGAAAATTCAGTGTCAGATATTCGCATGACATCCTTACAAGCAAAGAAATTGAAGAAATGTAAATTAATTATAATAGATGAGGCCACAATGATGTCATGCTATGCCCTCCAATGTATTGACCGTTTGCTTCGTGAAGTCATGGATAATATTTTTCCATTTGGTGGAAAGGTAATTTTGTTGGGTGGCGATTTTAGACAAACATTACCTGTCGTTGTACATGGAAATCGAACAGACATTATTGAAACATGTATAAAGTCAAGTACAGTATGGAAACATTTTACCCATCTTCAACTGCAACAAAATATGAGATCAGAAGGCCAAACTGATTTCAATGATTGGCTTATTAAAATTGGAGAAGGAAGAACAGAAAAAATACTACATTTACCTGACGACACTGTAGAGATCCCACCTCATATGATTTGTCAACAAGATATTATATCGGCTATATTTGAAGGGAGCATAAATAACGAAGAATATTCTGAGCTTGCCAACCAAGTCATACTGACGTGTAAAAATAAAGATGCATTAATACTCAATAATGAAATCTTAAAAAACATTAATGCACCACAAAGAAATTATCACAGTGCTGATTCTGTACTTGCTGATGACAATGAAAGTCAGGCAAACTTTTCAACTGAATTCATTAACTCTTTAACTCCTTCTGGAATGCCACCACATATTTTGCAGCTAAAGAAAGGTGCAATTATCATGTTACTGCGAAATATGAACCCCAAAAAAGGCCTATGCAATGGCACAAGATTAATTGTTCAACAATTAAAGGACCATTTTATAGATGCTGAAATTTTAACTGGGACCCATAAAGGAGAGAGAGTTTTCATACCAAGAATAGATTTAGCACCAAGTGAAAGTAGTCTCCCTTTTATACTTCAAAGAAGACAATTTCCCATTATTATGGCATTTGCCATGACCATTAAGAAATCACAAGGTCAGACTTTCAAATCTGTGGGTATTTACTTGGAAGAACCAGTTTTTGCACATGGTCAATTGTACGTTGCGTTGTCACGGTGCAAAAATCCACAGGCTATTAAAGTTTACATTGAAAACAATGAAAGTCAAGGTGATTTATTAGAAGATGGACGTATTTTTACTAAAAACATTGTCTACTATGAAGTACTATGACTTTGCAGGATACAAATTCAAGATGCCAACATTTTTTAAAAGCATTGCAAAATACATAACAATTGGTTGTTTAATTCAGTCATAATTAATGAAAGTACTGTTTAGGAATGATTCGCCTCACAAAATACTTGCCTTGCATTGTTAGTAAAAATTATGTTAAAATGTTAAGTCACTATGTTAATGTTTCTAATGTTACAAGTTTAAAAAATATATTTGCAAGTTATTTCATTCAACAGATTACAAAGTGGATGTTAAGAGGTCAAGCACCTTTTAAGTCACAATGTAAATATTGTCTGTTATCTTAAGATTACTAACTACATTAATGTTTATCGCCAGTTTATGTGCTCAGTAATGAATTACTTTAATTACGTACGTTTTAAGCAGAGTTTTACTGTATGCCTTCCTCTACATTCAATGTATATTCAAGTTAACAATTATTGTGATAGAAATTGCATGTTAATACTGATTAATTTAAAGGTCAATTGTTTTTACATTCAAATGTTAATACTTTTAATAAAAAATTAGGTTACAAAATGTATTCGCTATGTTCCTGTTTATAATGTTCAAAATTATACAAATGTTTTGTCAACTTCTAAACTTACATAAAAAATAAAGTTAAAGTTTCAAAATATATACTTTCAAGGTTATTGCTTACATATATTTTAAACTTCATGTTAAAATTCGCAACGTTTCAAGAAGGCTTTTTACTTTTTGCTTTCATATTCATTCAATGTATATTAAAGTTAACAATTCTTCAGATACAAATTACATTTTAAAAAACCATTACATCAACATTTTTCAAAAATACACATTCATATTAAAATACTTACAAGTGTCAAAAATATATGTTAGTAACTAAACAACTTGACAAACATATACATCACATTGCCGTCATTTTTTGACGGGCAAGTCGCTAGTATATATATATATACAGTATATATAGTAAATAAATAGTACATCTGTGTTCACATTTGAATGTCTAAAACAAGTTTAAAAACCTTTTTCCAGCTCAGAATTCCGAGAAAAAATGTTATTACACTGCATTCTGGGAAGCTGAGCTGGGATATGCAAATGTGCCCACAAAATATAAATAATGATAAAGGCAGTGGCGGCTGGTGAACTTTCAAGTTGGAGAAGCGCCAGGGCGAAACATAGCCACTCCCCTTTTTTCAAACCACACCCATTTTTATAACTCCTCCCCTTGACATCATAATGACCTTTATAAGCCCCGCCCAATGGCCTTATACTTGTAAAGTCCATGGAAATACATGATCAGCAATGCAGAAATGTCAAGAAATAAAGTAACAATGTGTTAAATTTATTGGTATACAATATAGATTGAAAAAACTCATGTGACAAGACTACAGCAATATCATAATTGCACCTATACGCATTAACAGAAAAATTAAAGCAGTGACACCTACCATTAGTCGGCTCTTCTTCTCAGGGTATTCACGTTCAGTAAGTTGACCAACGAGTACAAACAAATCTGCTGCCACATAGGGTTTGCACCTGGGGTTGAAAGAAAACAAGCAAATCAATCAGACCATTCAAGAACAAAACCATACTTAAAAAACATTAAAAGACCAAGTGGAACCATATAGGCCCCAAACATACCTTAGAAGACCAAGTGTGACCATATGCCCCAAACATACCTTAGAAGACCAAGTGTGACCATAGGCCCCAAACATACCTTAGAAGACCAAGTGTGACCATAGGCCCCAAACATACCTTAGAAGACCAAGTGTGACCATATAGGCCCCAAACATACCTTAGAAGACCAAGTGTGACCATAGGCCCCAAACATACCTTAGAAGACCAAGTGTGACCATAGGCCCCAAACATACCTTAGAAGACCAAGTGTGACCATAGGCCCCAAACATACCTTAGAAGACCAAGTGTGACCATAGGCCCCAAACATACCTTAGAAGACCAAGTGTGACCATATAGGCCCCAAACATACCTTAAAAGACCAATCAGCACTGTATAGGCCCAAACCAGTGGATCTTGGGATTCAAAACAACAACATTTCACTTCTGTTTAGACAACACAATAATCAATGTCAAACAAACACGTTGAATTAGCATATGGATAACCATATGAGCAGTAACGCCACGCCAAGGCTTCAACAATTGTTACTGACCATTCACACACCTTTCATAGCTCCTTCCATATGCACACCCACACACCATTCATACTTTACTTACCACTAGTTATTTTTGGTAGTTAGGTGGTGCTATTTCTGAGAACTTTACTTACCCTTGGAGGTGCCTCCAATTCCTTCAAACCAATGCATTCAACCGCTCCAGGGCCATGGTGCTTCTTAAATACTTTTTTATCCTCTTCAATGTGGAGAAGCATCTTTCTGATTCTGCAGTGGTCTTCGGTGTTGTAAGGAGGATTCCTTATAGCTTCACTGTCTCTGTGAAATCATTATGCAGATTAAATTGATGGTAAAGTTGGTGCAGAGCAACAGCACTCATACAAACATGAAATTCCGGCTTCCCGTACAGAAGTGACAGCTCAGTGCGTAATTGTTCCTTCTTCAGTATTGGATATGCTTGCACGGTGTCTTCCAGAGCTTGGGTTGGAAAGCAAGTGTATGGGTTTTATACAAGTCACTTTGAACAAGTTTGGCACTGACTAGGTGATTTGAAAATGAAAAACGTTCTTTTGCATGAACCACCACTATGTCACATACCTCTCTTGAAAGTTGTCTCAAGGTTGAGATCTCCGTACTCCGTCTGTGGAATGTTACATCGCTAGGCAAACTTGCTTCTATCTCATCAACAGAATTACGGATTCTCTGGATGCTGCTGACAAAGTCTTCTGTGACTTTTTGGATATAAACAGTATCCGTGTCTCGCTTCTGAAGCTGACTATAGAGGATGTCAACATGTGGCATTATTAAATGAAATAATTTAAGGAAGTAAAGGAACTCCCTGTCTTCCAGCATTCCAATGAAACCTGCGGCTTCACGTATAGATGTTTGATCAAAGTTTAAACATGCTTCAATTGTCTGGAAACACTCAAGTAGCGCATCTCTGTTCTCGTAGATGACGTTCACGGTCCTAACGTTGAAGTTCCATCGTGTCGGTGCACCTCTTGGAAGTCTTCTACCAACTACCTCATCCAGAACTCCAGTCCTTTTTGGAGAGCGTGAAAAAAAAGATGGTATGCTGCCTATGTTGGAAAAAAAACTCGAACTCTTCCAATCCTTGAAACTGCTTTCTCCATTATTAGGTTCAGTTGGTGAGCATAGCAATGGACGTAGTGTGCGTTCGGGTACACGTCTTTTATTTTTCTTTGAACTCCTCCTTGATCTCCACGCATCACACTGGCACCATTGTAGCTTTGAGCTATGAGTTTCTTCTTGTCTTCTGGCTCTGGGAGAACAGTATTCAGACTTTCCAGCACAACAGCAGCAATCGAGTCTGGCATCTTTCCACCACTTGATGCTTCTTGTCAATGTAGCGATAGACTACAACGCACTGTGTCCTAGCGGAAATATCGGTTGTTTCATCGGCTTGGATTGCCACAAACTGGGCATCCTTAAGCTCTTGGTGAATCACTTCCTTAATAACTTCATGCATGCAGTACAGTAGCTCATTCTGCACGGTTTTGGACGTGCCCTTAAACACAGTTGCAGTCTTCAAATGCTGTTCCATTGCACTATCGATACTGCCAACCAAATCCACCAGGCCTCGAAACACTCCTGGATTTAGCGATGTTTCACTTTCGTCGTGTCCTCTTAATGCCAGTTCAAAAGCGCCACAAAAGCGAACACAATCAATTATCTTGGAAAGGATGTACCGGTTCTTAGCCACTTCTTCGTTGTGTTTTTTAATACTGACTTGGTATCCTTGGTCCAGTTGAACTGCAATGTTCGCCTGTCCAAGCATCTCAAACTTGATCCTGTTATCCAAGTGAGCTTTTGAACTTTTGTGTTTCGCCAATTTATCAGCTAGATGTTTGACGTCAGTCACTCCAGTTTTGGTCCAAGCAGCGTCACCACCAAATAGGATGCATGGGAAACAATATAAGGACTTCCTAGAAACGCTTCCACAAAGCCAGTCGTTCTTCTGGTACCATTCAGTATTGAAAGTACGGATATATTGCTTCCCTCTATCTCTTGCGATTTGCTGCAGATTTATCTCTGGTTGGTCAGGTCCTAACCGTTTTACTTCCACCTTCTCCTCATAGGTTAAGGTGCCAAAAGGCTTCACAAGTAGAGAGTCAATAGTATTCATTTCTGATACCAATAGAAGAAAGAGATCACGGTATATTAATTTATATAATGTCACAAAATTACTTTAAAATAACAGTGTGTTGAATTCATTGGTATACATTACAGATTGCAAACCCTCATGTGACAAGACTACATCAACATCAAATTTGCACCTATACGCATGGACTGAAAATTAAAAGCAATGATACTCACCAACAGTTGACTCTTCTTCTCTAAGTATTCACGTCCAGTAAGTCAACCAACGAGTCCAAACAAATCTGCTTCCACAGATAGTTTGCACCTGGGGGGTGATAGAAAACAACAACAAAAAATTAGAGCGTTCAAGACCCAAACCGTAACTTTTAAAACCTTAAAAGACCAAGTGTGACCATATAGGCCCCAACCGCACCTTAAAAAGCCTTAAAAGACCAAGTGTGACCATATAGGCCCCAACCGCACCTTAAAAACCCTAAATAACAAAGTGTGACCATATAGGGCCCAACCGCACCTTAAAAACCCTAAATAACCAAGTGTGACCATATAGGCCCCAACCGCACCTTAAAAACCTTAAAAGACCAAGTGTGACCATATAGGCCCCAACCGCACCTTAAAAACCCTAAATAACAAAGTGTGACCATATAGGGCCCAAACGCACCTTAAAAACCCTAAATAACCAAGTGTGACCATATAGGCCCCAACCGCACCTTAAAAACCTTAAAAGACCAAGTGTGACCATATAGGCCCCAACCGCACCTTAAAAAACTTAAAAGACCAAGTGTGACCATAAAGGCCCCAACCACACCTTAAAAACCATAAATAACCAAGTGTGACCATATAGGCCCCAACCGCACCTTAAAAACCATAAATAACCAAGTGTGACCATATAGGCCCCAACCGCACCTTAAAAACCATAAATAACCAAGTGTGACCATATAGGCCCCACCCGCGCCTTAAAAACCCTAAATAACCAAGTGTGACCATATAGGCCCCAACCGTACCTTAAAAACCTTAAAAGACCAAGTGTAACCATATAGGCCCCAACCGCACCTTAAAAACCCTAAATAACCAATCAAAACCATATAGGCCCAAACTGTACATGAAAAAATATTAAATAAAAAAAATTAATCAATATATATCAATATATCAATATATATCAATATATATCAATATATATATATATATATATATATATCAATCATTATATATATATATATCAATCAATAATCAGTATATAAATCAATATATATATATATATCAATCGATATATCTATCAATCAATATATATATATATATCAATCAATATATATATATATATATATAAATATATATATATATTAATCACACACACATAAAAAATATACATAAATATACGTAAACATATACATAAAAAAATATATATTAATTGATATTTATTAATTGATTAATTGATGTACTTTATTAATTATTTGATTATATTGCTCATGTATTTCTATTAGACATTATTTATTATACATATTACAGTGCTATTTATTTGCTATACATGTTACAGGATATTATCCTGTAACATGTATATCACATAAATAGCACTGTAATATGTATAATACATACAGGGTCACACAAGTTCACACTAACCTTTTTTTCCCTTACAGGCTTCCATACCTGCTTTGCTGATTTGCTAATTTTTTAAAGACTCTCATTGGTTGAAATCAATGTCAATCAAAAATTTCAGCCAATCAGAGTCCTTCAAAAATTAGTATATAAGGTGGAGCATGGAAAAAAAACAATTACTCGCGGGTGGAGCTCCTTGTAGGTGGAGCTCCTTGTAGGAGGAGCTCCGTTAGTTTGTTGTTATTATTTTTTTTTGTCGTTTTTTTTTAGGTGGAGGCCTCTTGCAATGGGCCAGAATGGATGGACAATGGCTTCAATCAAGATTGGATTATTTTGACATGGGCTTCAATCAAGATTGGATTATGACATGGGCTTCAATCAAGATTGGATTTTATGACATGGGCTTCAATCAAGATTGGATTATTATGACATGGGCTTCAATCAAAATTGATTGGAATGCCCGACGACTATCCAGGGCAGAAGGCCAACGCTGGAGGGGTCAATTTGACAGGTAAGTATGTGCTGTTTACTTTAATTTTATTATTGTTTTTTGTTTTTCCCTTATTTTTATTTTATCTTTAAAAGTGACAGGCACATGCATTGCCTGTTACTTCTAAAAATGGAATAAAAATAGGTGGGGGGGTGGTAGTTGGGTCAGGGTGGGGTCAGGCGGCCATGGGTCCGTCAGTGGGTCGGTCGGTGGCCGCGTAGGCCACATGGAGGCCATGATCAGGGGTGGCACAGGCCTCATGGGGGTGATCCACCCCCATGTGGCCTGTGCCACCCCGCTCACCGCCCGATTACCCCGATCACCGTGATCGGGGTAATCGGGCGGTGGCATAGCATAGGCCACATCGGGGTGATGATCGGGCCTCGGGGGTGGCACAGGCCACATGGAGGTGATCAGGGGTGGCACAGGCCTCATGGGGGTGATCCGATCAACCCCATGTGGCTGGCAGCCCCGCTCACCGCCCGATTACCCCGATCACTGTGATCGGGGTAATCGGGCGGTTGCATAGCATAGGGCAGGCCACATCTGGGTGATCGGGGTGGCACAGCCTGGCCACATGGGGGTGATGGCTGGGGGTGGCACCAGGCATTGCAGGCTTAGGTCGGTCGTCGGTGGTAAGTAAGTTGGTGGGTGGCTGGGTAGGTGGCAGGCCAGGCAGGCATAGTGGGGTAACTGGGGGGACCCTACCTTTTATTAGGGGCACTAGGGGTTTGGTTTGGCCAGGGGCAGGGCAGGTGCCAGGTAGACTTACTGTTAGGTTGCGCAGAGCAGATGTGAGTAGTTTCAGCCAGGGAGGTCTCTCTCAGTCTCAGCGTGAGCAGGGTCAGGAAACAGAAAGAGGGAAGGGATAGGCATCTGGTGGTTTTATTAACTGTGGATGTCAATCAAAAGTTAACTCGAGGCCCTATTAGCTGGCGGGCGCTCGGAGCTAACGGTCTGGGTGGGTTTAGATTGTTCTCCTGACAACTGGACAGCCTTCCATCATTGATTGGTCAATGATGGAAGACTGTCAGTCATGAAATTGATACATTTATCACCGCCTATGCATATCGTCATTGTGCTGGTGGGCGGAATGCATTAATGGTCAGGGGGCCAGGCCTCATTGATTCATAGAGTCTAAAGGTTAGTGTACTAGTCAGTGTAGTGTAATATGATCACACAGGGATGCAGGGAAAGCTACAATAGATACACAGCATTAGTTAATATATACACACAAGGGCAAGGGGTTATCTTAAAGTGACAGTGTCCCAGGGAATAGTTTGCTTCATTTATTACTGTAATAACACTTGAATGCTGATGTACACATTATATTTAATTGTTTTTGGGTTATTACTAATAAATTATTGTGTTTTTTTATTGCAGGGTCACAAAAATATTTGGGTGGGCGTTTGCCCTGACGCCCCAATGGACGGGCCGCCCCTGGATAAAGGGTTAATACACATGCAAAGTCCAATATGTGATAGTGTGGAGTATCCACATTCCCCTGAAGGCCTGATAAGAATATGACAGGTGATAATGTGAATTGATTGATAGCAAAACAATGGCATGGGACTTTACAGGATGGCCGTAACAGAGATTATTCAGGATGGAGGTGAGATGGCTGTTGCTCCACGTGCCTCTGCACATTTGTGTTTGCGACCATTCCTGATGGGTTAGAGTAGATTAGTGTGGTGTATGTTCCCATGGTCCCCTTCTGGATCTCTACCTTGTGGTGGTGAAGGGGCTTGTGCACTTCAATGAAACAGTGAGCTATACCAATTAGGGCCACTCTAGGTGGGCAGGTCTTAGCAGAGAGGTTAGACAAATCACAGTCCACTGGAGAAGGAACTGGCAACCCACTCCAGTATGTTTACCATGCAAACGTTGTGTATAAGCACAGACAGAGACATAAATAAGTGTGCTGTAGTCCATAGGGTCATAGAACAATAAATAAAATGTTCCCTGGTACTTGATATATGTGATGTGGAGGTGTAATTTGGCCACTATGTGTTTTCCCAATGCAGAAGTGATGAGTGAGATGTATATAAGATGATCTTTGTATTTGTAGGGTCCACATTAGAGCCTATTTGTGTGAGAAAGGGATAATATGGCAGGCAGTTTCCTGTTTTTGTGTTGCAATGTAATCAAGTAGTGTCTCTTTAATTGCTTTCAGCATCTTGCAGCATGACTTTTCATATTGGCATATGCATGAACATTCCAACATATGGAAAAAAAAGGGCTATTTGTTAATTGGGAATAGTTGTGCAATGAATTATAATGCGTTCCATTGCTTTCCCTATATTTTAAAGTCCATTGGTGTGTTTTTATTTATTTTGCAGTGTTAGTCTGTAAACCCTTTGTGGGTCCCATTTGGAACCCGTAAGATTTTGGACGACATTTGCCGTTTGCAGGTTTGAAAACAATTGCGGCCTTGGGTAATTGTGGCAATTGAATAGCGATTTGCAAATTTAACGATCGTAACTCTTGCAGACTTGAAAGATCAAAGGCTTAGATGGGCTGTAAGTTCCGGTTTTAACAACCGCATGAATTTCAAGCCTGTAACCCGTGAACTGTGACATTTGCGTCTAGCAAAAAGACGCCAATTGAATAGGAAATTAGTTTACGGCCCACATTACAGGCTCCCGTAAGCTACAATTTCTCAATTAAATGAGGCCCTTTTTAAAAAAAATATAGGCCTCCATTCAATTCCGCTAAATGGCAGATTATACCATGTTTAAGAGCAAACTAAAACTCCCTAACTATTTGATTCACCCCTCTTGGAAATATTGCAAGAGAACTACTACAAGTAACTGCGGCAAGACTAAGCCGAAAATTACAGCAAACTGTTTCATAGGTTTTTGCACTCCTGAAATATGATGCATTACTTGGTTTGACTATAACACCAAAAAACTATTCAATTGAGACTTTTCATTGCTATTAGCACATATTTGCTATTTAAAACTCTTTAATATCCATGTTTGACTCATCAGTCATATAGAAACAGAAAATGTTGTTCTCACAGATGGATAAATCTGTTAAAGAGACAGTACATTCATAAACTACCTCAGAAATCATATAACTCAATCAGATATGTACATATAATGGAATACCAACTATTGCAAGTATCACACCCCCTCATAACATATCACAATGTCCAGGGGAACATAGACCATAGTATGCAACAGGTTAATACCAGCCAGCAAACACATGAACCACAGCAGCTGCTGTAAAGCACTCATTATTAAAGCGATAGACACACCACGAACAATACTCTACAACCGGAATAATCATCACTCCAGCACACTACTCTAAGAGATCAGCTATAACACAACCATGGCAAGATATCTTATCTGCACAATAAACTGGGGTCTCAGACACTGGGGGTTGGTAGATATGGGGCACATGAGGCCTTAATCACAGGACTGGCTGACACCAATGGTGGATAAATGGGGGAAGTGAATCATTTGGCGTGATCATATGGTTTGGGGAGATGTCATTAATGGATGGCTGCTGTGTATATATTTCACTCACATTATTTGGTAACACTGCTTGCAGATGAAGAGGATGCTATCATGAACATGAATTGTGCTTAAAAATCAAAAAGTTATTGCTAAGGGAAAAACAAAAAAAAGGACTGCACTATCTCTTCTCTCGGGGTGGGGGAGACGGTGCTGGGAACCAGAGCATTTCGGGGTCCTGTGTTTGCCTTTACCCTCTTGTACTCCCGACTGTGCATGAGGATCCATACTTGCCTGTTCTGACCCTGTGTCCTGTCCCTCCACCACTAATGAACCCCCTTTGGATCAGGCCTCTCATCCTCTGACTCTGAGCTAGGTGTTTGAAGATATATTTGCTTGTCCCTCCCTCCCTCTACCTCACCTTCCACCCTCCCTCCTGAACTACCACTCCTAGCTGTCCCCCACTGCTCCCATTAACCCTATGTCTCCTTCCCTCCCTACCTCTCTCTCTCTCCCTCCCTCCCCTCTCCTCCTCTCTTTCCCAACTCTACCCTCCCTCCATCACTCACCAACATAACATATAAGGACACAAAACAAAGTAAGTGTATGTGTTTTTGAAGGGAAAAAAAATGTTTTATGTGTTTTTTTTATCTGTTGGGTATAGGGTGGGTGATTGGCCTAGCTATAAGTGTATCTATGTGTTTTATTATCCTATGTTTATGCATATTCTGTGAGATCAGTATTTACGGTATGTGCATTGTAAAATGAGTGTTAAATAGAATATTAATATCTAGTATAATCCAAAAAAATAGTCAGAGTCTCCAATGTCTGACCTTCCTGAACTCTCTCTCTCTTTCTCTCTCTCTCTCTCTCTCTCACTCTAGCTCCAATAATCTCCAACTCCTGGGACTTGCATGCCATTTTGTAAAAATCTACAACACAGTCATCACTGGGTCAGGAGGCTCGCTAATATATACAGTATCCCTGTCAATCACTGCTCCGTTGGCCATTTTCAATAGGCTCCTATGGCTGTGGCGCAGCAAGAATATACACACAAATTACTTAATTGGTGTAATTTGTGTGGGTGCCGTAATCCAGCACCTTCAGTGCTATGGAAGAGAAAATGGTTTAGGAATGCCGAGTTGGATCTGTATTGTGAGTGAAATGCTTTGGATATGCTCGTAATGTAGGGAAAAAAAGATATTGTAGCCAATTTTACATAGCAATATAATGGGGCTAATAGTTCTCCAGATCATCCACATGCAATCTATTTCCTAGTGAGAGAGCATAATATCAAAAGGAAGGGGGGGGGGGGTACTAGAAACAAGAAATTGGGGTAATATTTATTACATTTTCCAATGATATAAATCTGAAATGTCAATTTCTATTAAGTCATTTGTCAATTATCTTTGAGTCTCCCAATATAAATATTTTTAATACTTATAGTTTAGTAGACTTTCATATTTTTAGTTTGTCCTAATGATAATCATTACAAAGAACATTTTTTAGAATCTGACTAAATATATTTTAAAACTATCTTACTCTTTTTATTAAATAATAAAATAACAGGATATGGGAAGTTTTGGGTGAACCATAATGAGGTAAATAATTTGGTTGTGTTGATAAAGTTTTCTTATTTTTGTTAGGATTTAAGTTTTATTGATAGATGTTATCTATATTGTCTTTAATGTTACTGGTTAGAATACTGTTTTTATAATTGTAAGTAGCTTTTAATTTTCCACAATGCAGATTTTATGCACGCTCCCCTACAACAGCATACCATGACAGATCAGTAATGCTATATATAAGATGATATTAAAGTAGAAAATGTGTAAAATAATATAAAAAGCATATATGAAGCAAGACCTTTTCAGTCAGCTCTTAATGAGAAAGTGAAAAATAGATGGGTACAAAAAAAAGGACTGGAAAAAGAGGAATGTATTGTAGAGGAGGTTGATTATTGATAAACTGATCTGATGTGAATACATACTCCATTCAAATTACCGTATTTATCGGCGTATAACACGCACCGGCGTAAAACACGCACCTCATTTTAAGAAGGAAATTTCAGGAAAAAAACGTACATTTCAAATAAAAAACTTTGAAGCAAAATAAGGGTAGCTCAGAACTTTTTTTTATTAATATTATTAACACTTATAAGGTAAATAACGTAAAATGACAGTAAAAGCAACTGTTTTAACAAAGAAACTTGGATATTATGTTTTTACAAAAGTTTACTCAGAAATCGCTGCTCCTCCTCAACCCCCTCCTCAACCCCCCCATCCTCAACCCCCTCCTCAACCCCCCCATCCTCAACCCCCCCTCCTCAACCTCAACCCCCCTCCTCAACCTCCCTCCTCATCCTCAACCTCCATCCTCATCCTCAACCCCCTCCTCCACCTCCCTCCTCAAACCCCCTCCTCAACCCCCCTCCTCAACCCCCCATCCTCATCCTCCTTCCTCAACCCCCTCCTCAACCCCCCTTCTCAACCTCAACCCCCCTCCTCAACCTCCCTCCGTATCCTCAACCTCCCTCCTCATCCTCAACCCCCCTCCTCATCCTCAACCTCCCTCCTCATCCTCAACCCCCTCCTCAACCCCCCTCCTCACCCTAAACCCCACATCTCAACCTAAACCCGGTATATGCTAATGACGTTGCACGCATGTGACATCACATGCGCGCCGGGTCAAGAAGGAGCGGAGGCCGGAGCAGAAGCAGGTAAGTGAGGGGAAAGGGAGAGGGGGAGGTATTTAGGGGGGTTTAGAATGAGGAGGGGGGATTTAGAATGAGGAGGGGGGTTTAGAATGAGGAGGGGGGGTTGAGGATGAGGAGGGGGGAGGGAAAGAGACACGGTCCTTAACATTATATCGGCGTATAACATGCACCCATCATTTGCCCCCTATTTTCAGGGAGAAAAAGTGTGTGTTATACACCAATAAATACGGTAGTACAAAACTGTATAAAAATATTATATTCTGCATATACCATTATCCTGTTCATAATGGTCAGTTTAGCTAACTGGTCCGTGGCATTGATGAGGTGGAGAATCAACATTTGGAGTTAATTACAAGAATTTTGGTAAAAAATCAGCCATTGGATCTGAGAAATTCAGAAATCTATTAGAATACAAAAATGTGATTAAAAGTAACAGTTTAATATCTGACAACCTTATGACCATGAAACTGGATCTATGTCTTGTTTCTAAGTATGCTGTCACCGGACAATATCTTTCCATGCTGATAGGACATCCCAATATCATATTCCATATTTTTCTGCATTTGTTAGCTCCAATAGGTGATGTATCACCAAAATATGTGTTATCTATTCTCATGCTAGAGAGAATTGGGTATATATAAGTATAGTTGGAACCTCTTTGGGCTAGCCTTTGAGCACACACTTTTTTGTTTTGTGAACCTTTTAAGCTAAGTAACAACTATGGGAGAATGTAGGGCAGGAAGTGAATTCAGGACATAATACTCTTTAAAATTAAATAAAGTCCCTGTTATCCAAATACAAATGAATGTTTGTATATGCCTAAGGTTTATTTTTTTATAATTAAACAGCTATACACGTTTAAACTTTAGAGGAAGGTATCAACAATACACATACATAAAGAATATAATATAAAGCAAAATAATTCAATTGACAATTATTTGCATTTACAGCTGTAATCTGGTCAAGAAGCCAATAGGGAAGTAATTAAACTGATGTTGATATCTGGATGAAAGACATCCCTTCAGATATCATTTGTTTCTCTCTATTTCTAGTTAGGCAGTGAGTAGAGCCCCCTATTAGCTTCTACTGAGTCACTTTTGATTTAAATACATATGTCATAGACCTCCAGTCTAGTGGGCAAAGTTATTAATTACAATAGTGTCTACATACAAAATTAGGACTTAGATTTAGGGCTGGGAAACTTATAAAAAGTATATATACTGTAGGTATTCATCTTGGAGTGCAGCATCTAATGCATGATATCTATTATTAGTATAATTATTACTGGTTTATAAAGGGACAACATATTCTTTAGCAATAGACAAAGAGATCTAAAGGAAATACATAATGCAAACATGACACACACACACACATATATATATATATATATATATATATATATATATTTACTGATACAGAAGGCGTTGAGGGCCCTGCTTACATCACAACTCATGTTTTAATGGAGAGGAAATATTTTTTTTGGTGGTCCTAAAAGGAAGCTTTACCTAGGCACCAGTGGTGTTCATGTCTTATTCAAATAGTTGACATTTAGAATATGTTGGTAGGCTTCTTAACATAGATGAGTTTTCAGATCAGATAGAGAAAGGTAGAGAGTTTGATGGGGTAGGGTCCGGAGTGTGAGAAAGTGATGATGGGTGAAGAGAAGATTAGAGTGGAGGGACATTTAGGGGAGCATTTGAGCTCAGATGTTTGAAGTAGGAGGATGCAATATGTTTTTTTTATATTTTCATATTTAATTACAAAAACATGAGAATACATCTGAATAAGGGAAAGGGAAAAGAATTAACAGGATAACAATTAAATTCAAAATAATACAGATAGAAAGTCTCCATCTCCCACCCTCTCTCCATGCACAAAATGCTCAGATACATCCTCATATGATTACATCCAATGGTGAAAGGAGAATGCAGTATTACTGAGTGCTTTGTAGATGAGGTCAGTATTTTTAACTTATTTCCAGAGTCTATGGGAAGCACTGAAGGGATTAGCAGAGTGGAGTAGTAGATGTGAGCTAGATGAGCCTAAATACAGATTGATGATGAATATTATATTGGTGAATATATTACCTACCTACTTGTATTACTTAACTTATACGACCTACACTCTCGGGTAATAATCTAAGTTTTTGGACTCCATTGTGTGAATGACAACATGCAAAACTTAGCAAAAACAACATATTTGAATGTCATTATTATTAGTACTGAAAAAAAGCTAATATATGTTTCAATTTATATCCATGTTTGGATGGTGATCTCACATATTTGCCTTTCCTTAAATTAGAAATCAAGAAATCTAATTTTATTCTCATAGTGTCTGGTGACATAAGAAACCGCATAGAAAATAATTTTGTTTAGTAGGAAGTTTTATATAAACCATATTTCTAGGGAAACACAACAAGAAAATCTTGGCAGTATCTGAAGTGTGGAAATCGTTATGAATAGAACTGATTATACTGAGATATAAAAGCTGCATCACATTGATGAATGGAGTATAATGTGTCCTTCACAAAGGATACAGCATATTAATAGTTGGAGAGCTTGAATCTGTGGATGTCTACAAGTTATCTGCTTAAAAGAAAGTTACAATGACTCGACATAATAGAACGGACAGTGCTCAGAGGCCAACATCCAGGCGGCTGGAAAGCTTGTACCAATAGTGGGGCTTTTTCTTTTATGTTTTATTTAGATTAAAAGTGGACAATGAATTTAAGAGACATTGGATTTAATTGGCTGAATATCATTATAGTCGTTAACAATACACATGATAATCCTGAAGAAGGGATTTTCAGTGTGCAAATCAACAAGCTATGGAGTTAGACCTGGAGTCCTCTGAGAGATTATTACTTTTTTTTTTTTTTGCACATTTTCTGAGAATTTTTATTGGAATTGTTAAATACTGCCAATTGTTAGTTGTTCGCAAGATATACGTTATCTTAGTGTTTTGTTTGGGGGTCACTGGAACATGTAGTTTTTTCTATTAATGTTATTTGACAAAATCTTACATGTTTAAGTAGATTTTATGTTGTATTGTACACCTTTGTTTCTCAATATTTTGTGAATTATTCCACTCCCTCTGTGTATTTGTGAGCTCACATGTGGCGGCACTCTAAACTATGCTGGTTGCACAAAACAAGATTTTAGGTTGGGAGAATACAGAAAGAATATTGAATTTAGAAAAAAAAAAGCCATGTCCATCCAAGACACCACATTTACCTCAAAGCCTCTACCTGCTTTTCATCCAGTCATTTACCTCCACTATAGAAAAGCTTCAAACTCAGGATCTTGACTTCTAACAGAATAGTAAGGAAGTAGCTCTCCAAGCATTTGATACTATTTCTCCTGATTGGTTGTTGTTAAAACCCCAGTCTTTCTACCAGCCAATCACACCTCATCTGGGATTATTTATCGCTGCTCCGGCCTTCTCTCAGTGCCTGTTGAAGGTCCCTGTGACTGGGAGTACTTCTGGTTGCTCCTGTGTCTTTCTGCTCTGTTCTGATACAGTTCCTGGGACTGGTCTTTGCTGCTGACCCATGGTGTTACTGACCTTGTGGATTTCTGGAGGCCTCTGATCTTTGGCTTGCCTGACCACTCTTTTGTGACGTGTTACTTCGGACTTGTCATCCTATGATTCTTCACCCCTGGAGGGTTTCAGATGGACAGCCTTGACATATCACACATTTTTTGCTATATGATTATTTTCTTTGGCTATAATCCTTAAAAATAAATAAAATTACTACAAATCTCATATGATCAGTCACATTAATAAATTCCTGAAATGGTAAATTATTTTTGTTTCTCAAAATTGCACTTTTTTCTCAAAATGATCTACCTAGAGCAGCGGACAGAATATTAATTAATTAAATTAAAGAAAAAAGAATAAATATAATTTACAAATTTATAAAGACATGTCTTCGATGACCATAAATCTGATTCTGGGTCACAGTATGTGCAATATTTTATTACTAGTGACTTGCCCGTCAAAAATGACGGCAATAAAATGTGAAGTCTGGCAATGGTATTTGCCTCACATTGCGAGCCTCTCCCCCTCTACTTTACTGGCTTCTTCCCCATCCTCTCCCTTGTGTCTCTGTTCCCCCCTCCTCTCCCTCCCCTGTGTCTCTCTTCCCCCCTTCTCAACCTCCCCTGTGTCGCTCTTCCCCTCTCCTCTCCCTCCCCTTTGTCTGTCTTCCCCATAGCTGTCCCTACTATGTTTCTCACCCACTCCTCCCTCACCTTATGCTGCAGCCGCCTCCTGTGCGCGCCTGGTCTCCAGTGCGCGCCCCTGCTCGTGCTCAAGCGCGACCAGCCTCCTGAGCACTCGTGCGTGTGTACAACTGCCCCTGCAACCACCCCGCCCCCAGAACATGGAGCAGGGAGTATGGGGGGGGGGGTCTGCGAGCCCTGCAATGTATTGGCGGGGGCTGATTTGGAGCGATGAGCGCCTATGGCGCTCATCGCAAGCATCAGTGGGGCAGGGGGAGTTGTCAGTTGCAGTCCTCGCTTTGCGAGGGGCGCAAAGCTTTGCGAGGGCCATAAAGCATGATGACAACTCGCAGTTTGACAACTATTATATGTGATGATAATCTAGGAATATGGGGCTGGTTCATGCAATTAATACCAGAAAGTCCTCCCACTCTTAGAAAGAAAGCTGTTGGGACATGGTTCCTTTTACTGTGTGTGTCCACCAGTATAACACATTTTGTATGTACAGCATGATATAAAATTGGAAATCAGATAAATCCACAATAAAAGAGATTCAAAAAAAGCAATATATACACACAATGTACATGATGTCAGCACTTATAGAAAATAAAATAAAAACAATAGATATCTTGATGAACATTTGGACCTTGAAAATAGACACAAATAAATGAATTATCCCACTATTCCTCTTCTTCCCTCAAACTATTTTTTATTTATTTATCATGGTTAAGGTTATGAAAAAAGATATACAAGAACAAAGAAATTGTCCTAGTTGAGCCGGCATCAAATTAAGAAGTCTCCTTTCACATTCGGGCTGCACTTTTTAGGGGGCTTTCAGGTTGATTTCCACTCTTATATGAAGACGACTTTTGGTGCCCCCTTGGCAGTTGATATATGGTACAACTATCCAGCTGTCATGTTTAATTTGCATCAGCATTGGTGACAGCCATTTCTGTGCGGTGCAGCAAACAGCCAATAGTTCCATGTGGTTTGATGTAGACAATTTCCCCCCTTTGTCCATATTCCCTTTCTGGATACCCGGGTGCACTGTACTCCCCAGCCGAGACTGCTGGCTTCTGTTGTCACTATTTCCCAAGATGGGAGTACCCTGTGTAGAATTGTTTTCTACTCAAAGCTTTAGAGATGATTTGACCCAAGAAGGAACAAATACTTGTTGGTTCCGGTTGGATGTCTTTTTTACTAAGTGCTGAGCAAATGGGACTTGGACAGGTTACTGCCAAGGTGTTGCCTGAATAGAGATATACATGGAGCTCAATAGAGGTAGGAGAGTCTGATTTCTGAGAATCAGTTGGATCATCTATTTTATCTTCCAGATACTCAGACATGCCAGGAAGGTACTTTCTTGAACATAATTCAACAGGACTCCTAGCAAGACTTGCTGTTTGGTAGGATTTAGCTGGCAGTTCTTCCAGATGAACTGCCATCCCAGATTCTGTAAGAGTCTCCTGTACCACTGAAAGAGGTTGCTGTAGCTTTTCTGGAATTTCTGCCTTGATCGATCAGTCGTCCAGATATGGTACAAGGGAAATTCCTTGTTTTCTCAAAGCAGCTGCAACCACAACCAATAACTTTTTAACTGTGCAAGATGCTTTGGAAAGCCAGAAGATGAGGTCTGTATGTGGAATTGTTGGTGGAGGGGAGGGATGGTATATGTAAGTAAGCATTTTACATATATTATTATTTATTTATAACGAGCTGACATATTCCGTATCTCTGTACATAGTTACATAGTTACATAGTTACATAGGGCCTCATTCTATTAGCGGCCGCAGCCGTTGTGGGGCCGCAAGGACCGGCCACAAGCTATTCGGCTATTCTATTCCCTTACGGCCGGGGGCTCCGGCAGGCTTGCGGCCGGTGCCTTGCTATCTCTTGCGGCCGAGGAAAGCCTTTGATCTAAAACGGCCGCAAGAGTTTCGGCCGTAAGAAATTCCTATTTGCAATTCAATTGCTCCGGGAAACCTCTCTGCAAGGCTAAAAGCGAGCCGCAGCTTACTTGCAGGAAAGAGGTCTCGCTAGCACCAATTAAGCACATAAAATAGCTCAAATAAAGCCATCCTGCACTTTGAGAAGACTATAAAGGGATTTTAGGTGTTAGAAAAAATAGCACATAATTATCCTATACTCAAATCCGTAAAATATTTTATTTTTACTATCCGTAAAATATCCATGTAAAAAATCCAGAGTGCTTGGAGCACCTCAGACACACCCACGCCGCAGCCGGAAAATAAACAGTTAATTCGAACTCGGGTTTGGGCTGATGTGCAAGCTTGAGAGGGGGTTACTTTTAATCCTCATGTCCCCCAATATGATCCCTAGCATTTACAGAGCTGTACAGTGCAGGCTTGAATTTATTTTTGCGTTTTTAGATTTCACAGCTTACGGCCGGTTTCAAGATATGCGGCCGGCCGTAAGAGGAGATCCTTGCAGGGCCGTATAATAGAATTGCGAGTTAACTGAACCCTCGCAAGGAATCGCAGCCTTACGGCCGATTTACGGCCGCTAATAGAATGAGGCCCATAGTATTTAAGGTTGAAAAAAGACTTTCAGTCCATCAAGTTCAACCTTTTAAGATCTCCTCTGATCTGCAATATGCGGATTAACTATTAATTCATTAGTTGTTAATTAATTATTAATCAATTATTTAATGGTTTTTTTTATTATTATTATTAATTAGTCCAGAAGAAGGCAAATAGAAAAAAAAAAAAGAAAAAAAACACAAGCGAGACTTAGCCAATTGTCTCAAAGGGAAATGTAAAAAATTTGGATCAATACTATCACTCTAATTATCCATGATAACCCTGAATTCCGTTTTCAATTAGAAATAAATCTAGTCCCCTTTTAAAGTTATCTATCGAATCCGCTGTCACCACCTCCTCTGGTAGAGAATTCCACAGATTAACCACACTTACTGTGAAGAACCCTTTTCTTTCTTTGAGGTGGAACCTTTTTACTTCTAACCTCAAGGGATGTCCTCTTGTCAGTTGAAAACCTCTTGGCACAAAAAACTCCCCCGACAAATCTTTATACTGACCCTGGATGTATTTATATAAGGTAATCATATCTCCTCTTAGACGCCTTTTTTCTAGAGAAAATAAGTTTAATTTGGTTAGTCTTTCTTCATAACTTAGCCCCTTCATTCCCCTTATACGTTTTGTTGCCCTTCTCTGTACCTTTTCCATCTCTAAAATGTCCTTTTTATGAAGTAGTGCCCAAAATTGTACTCCATATTCCAAATGAGGGCGTATTAGAGATTTGTATAGTGGCAGAATTATATTTGCTTACCTGGCTTCTATACCCTTCTTAATACATGCTAATTTTTTATTTGCCTTTGCAGCTGCTGCTTTGCTTTGAGCACTGTTACCTAGGTGGTTGTCCACAAGCACTCCCAAATCCCTTTCAATATTTGATACACCTAGATTTGCTCCATTAAGATTATAAATTGCATGGCTATTTTTCCTTCCCAGATGCATAACCTTACATTTATTCGTATTAAATTTCATCTGCCATTTAGATGCCCATTCCTCAATTTTATGTAAATCCACTTGGAGGGAAAGCACATCATTATCTGATTTAATTCCCTTGTACAACTTTGTGTCATCAGCGAAAATGGAGACCCCACAATCAAATCCTACTTCTAAGTCATTAATAAATATGTTAAAAAGGAGAGGACCTAATACTGAACCCTGAGGAACCCCACTTACCTCATTAGTCCAATCGGAGTATGTTCCATTTACAACAACCCTTTGCTTCCTATCTTTTAGCCAGCTCTCAATCCATGAGCAGATATTTACTGCAATTCCTGTTTCCCTTACTTTGCCCAATAGTCTCCCATGTGGCACTGTATCAAAAGCCTTTGCAAAATCCAAAAAGACTACAGCCACTGAGTTGCCTTGATCCAGGTTCCTACTAACCTCCTCATAGAAACTAATTAGATTTGTTTGACATGACCTATCCCTCATAAATCCATGTTGACTACTACTTATAATCCTGTTCAAATAGACATATTTTTGTATATTATCCCTAATTAACCCTTCTAAAAGCTTCCCCACTACAGAAGTGAGGCTCACTGGTCTATAATTCACCGGATTTGCTCTTGCTCCCTTTTTAAATATAGGTATCCCATCAGCTTTTCTCCAGTTAGCTGGTAGAGACCCTGTGTTGAGTGAATCTTGAAAAATTAAATATAATGGTTTGGTTATTACAGAACCCAGTTACCTTAGTACCCTTGGATGTATTCCATCGGGACCCGGGGCTTTATCAACATTTATTTTTCCCAACCTCTTTTGGATTACTTTCCGTGTTAATCAATTATTTGGCAAAGGTAGTGTAGCCCCATTATGTTGCAGTGTCCCAACCACTTGTACCTCCCTTGTGTATACCGAAGAAAAGAACCTATTTAGCTCATCTACCTTTTCCTGGTCACAAATTTTCAGACAGCCTGTTTCACATTCTAATGTTCCTATAGCTTCCTTCCTCGCCTTCTTCCCATTAATATACTTAAAAAATATTTTAGGGTTAGTCTTACTCTCTTTTGCAATAAATTTTTCATTTTCTATTTTAGCCAGTCTAATCGCGCTTTTGCAAGCCTTGTGGATTTCCTTGTATTCCCGTAAAGCAGTCTCTGTCCCCTCTTGTTTGTATAATTTAAATGCCTGTTTTTTACTCCGTATCTTGATCTTTAAATCATTGTTAAGCCACATGGGTTGTGATTTACTCCTTTTACTTTTATTCCCACATGGTATATGCCGATGTGTATGTATATTTAGTAAGGATTTAAATGTTGTCCATTTATGTTCAGTGTTTTTACCTATCAGTTCTCTGTCCCAGTCTATACTTTGTATTGCTGCCCTTAGACCGTTAAAATCTGTCCTTTTAAAAATAAGAGTTTTTGTTGGCCCCTTAAAATTTTGTGTTTATTTAATTCAATCTCAAATGAGACTGTGTTGTGATCACTGTTTCCCAAAGGTTGCCCTATTTCAACATTTGATACTATATTAATATTATTTGTGATGAGTAAATCTAAGATAGCTTCATTTCTAGTAGGCTCCTGTATAACCTGGGCCAGATAATGATCCCTGAGTGTACTCAAGAACCTGCTCCCCTTAGCTGAACTGCTGGTCTCATTTATCCAGTTTATTTCAGGGTAATTAAAATCTCCCATTATTAGAACTTGCCCGTGCTTAGTTGCATTTCCAATCTGTAACAATAATTGTATTTCCTCACTTTCAGCTATATTTAGGGGTTTATAGCATACTCCTACTAATATTCTTTTGGAATTTGCTGCTCCGCTATTTAACTCTACCCACAAACATTCAACTTTATCACTAGGTCCACCATAAATATCTTCTCTGACTATAGCCTTAAATTCAGGCTTAACATACAGACAAATCCCTCCTCCTCTTTTACCATTGCCTCTATCTTTCCTAAATAGGTTATAACCATCCAGATTAACAGTCCAGTCATGAGATTCATCCCACCACGTTTCGGTAATGCCTATTAAATCCCATTTTTCATTAATTGCTAATAATTCTAACTCTCCCATTTTTCCTGGCAAGCTTCTGGCATGAGCAAGCATACACCTTATGTTATGAGTCTGTAGTTCTGAAGTGCCTGCCACTGTACTTGAATTACTTAGTACTACCTCCCTATTGACTATACTACCCCTCCCCCATCTCCTCCCCTATGAGTTGTTAATTCATCCCTTATACCCTTTCTACCCCATTACTTATATCTAGTCCCTCCCCCCCACCTACTAGTTTAAAAACTCCTACAGCCTTTCTACCATCCTATCCCCTAGTACAAAAGCTCCCTCATCATTAAGGTGCAATCCATCCCTACTGTAGAGATTGTACCGAAGTGAGAAGTCAGCCCAGTGCTCTAAAAAGCCAAACCCCTCCTTAGTGCACCACATCTTTAGCCACGCATTAACCTCCCTAATCTCCTTCTGTCTCCCTGGGCTAGCACGTGGAACTGGTAGTATCTCAGAAAATACTACCTTGGAGGTCCTTGCCTTCAGCTTATTACCTAGTTCTTAAAAAACATTCTTTAGGACACTCCATCTTCCACTAACTTTGTCATTGGTACCAATATGCACCGGTTTATTTCCAGCCCCTCCCAATAATTTGTCTACCCGATCCACAACATGACGAACCGGAGCACCCGGGAGACAGCAAACTGTTTGATTGCTGGGATCTGGGTGACAAATCACCCTGTCTACCTTCCTAATAATAGAGGCCCCTACAACCAAAACCTGTCTGTTCTGCCTATTCTGCCCTCCCTCTCCTCCAGTAGAGCTGTTCGCCCGGCTGTTAGAGGGAACAGCTCTATCTGGCATTGCCATTCCTGAATGGACATCCCCAACAGTTTCACTCAATCTGGCAAATCTGTTGGTGTTTGCCAACTCAGAACTGGCCTGCCTCCTCCTGTTCCCCCTTGTAACTGTAACCCAGCTGCCTCCCTGGACATCCTCACTGGCCCCAGCTCCACCCTCCATGCTAGGCCCAGCTAAACTGTGCTCAGTGAGCACCAACCCCCTTTCCAGTGGAGCAATATCACTAAGTGCTGCAATTCTCCTCTCCAGATCTCCAATTTGAGCTTCCAGAGAGGCAACATGCTCACACCTCTCACAGAGGTATGGACCCTGGATCATCTGTTCCAGTATTGCATACATATGACAGGATGTACACTGAATAAGGTTGCCACTGGACTGACTCATAATTATTATTATTGTCTACAAAAATTCAGTGGGAAAAATAAAGAATATAAAATAATATACAGTCAGGTCCATAAATATTGGGACATCGACATAATTCTAATCTTTTTGGCTCTATACACCACCACAATGGATTTAAAATGAAACGAACAAGATGTGCTTTAAATGCAGACTTTCAGCTTTAATTTGAGGGTATTTACATCCAAATCAGGTGAACGATGTAGGAATTACAACAGTTTGTATATGTGCCTCCCACTTTTTAAGGGACCAAAAGTAATGGGACAGATTAACAGTCATAAAACAAACTTTCACTTTTTAATACATGGTTGCAAATGCTTTGCAGTCAATTACAGCCTGAAGTCTGGAACGCATAGACATCACCAGACGCTGGGTTTCATCCCTGGTGATGCTCTGCCAGACCTCTATTGCAACTGTCTTCAGTTCCTGCTTGTTCTTGGGGCATTTTCCCTTCAGTTTTGTCTTCAGCAAGTGAAATGCATGCTCAATCGGATTCAGATCAGGTGATTGACTTGGCCATTGCATAACATTCCACTTCTTTCCCTTAAAAAACTCTTTGGTTGCTTTTGCAGTATGCTTCGGGTCATTGTCCATCTGCACTGTGAAGCGCCGTCCAATGAGTTCTGAAGCATTTGGCTGAATATGAGCAGATAATATTGCCCGAAACACTTCAGAATTCATCCTGCTGCTTTTGTCAGCAGTCACATCATCAATAAATACAAGAGAACCAGTTCCATTGGCAGCCATACATGCCCACGCCATGACACTACCACCACGCTTCACTGATGAGGTGGTATGCTTTGGATCATGAGCAGTTCCTTTCCATCTCCATACTCTTCTCTTCCCATCACTCTGGTACAAGTTGATCTTAGTCTCATCTGTCCATAGGATGTTGTTCCAGAACTGTGAAGGCTTTTTTAGGTGTTGTTTGGAAAACTCTAATCTGGCCTTCCTGTTTTTGAGGCTCACCAATGGTTTACATCTTGTGGTGAACCCTCTGTATTTACTCTGGTGAAGTCTTCTCTTGATTGTTGACTTTAACACACATACATCTACCTCCTGGAGAGTGTTCTTGATCTGGCCAACTGTTGTGAAGGGTGTTTTTTTCACCAGGGAAATAATTCTTCGGTCATCCACCACAGTTGTTTTCCGTGGTCTTCCGGGTCTTTTGGTGTTGCTGAGCTCACCGGTGCGTTCTTTCTTTTTAAGTATGTTCCAAACAGTTGATTTGGTCACACCTACTGTTTTTGCTATCTCTCTGATGGGTTTGTTTTATTTTTTCAGCCTAATGATGGCTTGCTTCACTGATAGTGACAGCTCTTTGGATCTCATATTGAGAGTTAACAGCAACAAATGCAAATAGCACACTTGAAATTAACTCTGGACCTTTTATCTGCTCTTTGTAAGTGGGATAATGAGGGAATAACAAACACCTGGCCATTGAACAGCTGAGCAGCCAATTGTCCCATTACTTTTGGTCCCTTAAAAAGTAGGAGGCACATATACAAACTGTTGTAATTCCGACACTGTTCACCTGATTTGGATGTAAATACCCTCAAATTAAAGCTGAAAGTCTGCAGTTAAAGCACATCTTGTTAGTTTCATTTCAAATCCATTGTGGTGGTGTATAGAGCCAAAAAGATTAGAATTATGTCGATTTCCCAATATTTATGGACCTACCTGTATTTATATAAAGTTTTCCTCCTTTGCACTATAAATCTGCCCTCCCTTTTCTTTGAAGTCCCTCCTTTTTTTTAAACCCCTAGGCTTTTACCAGAATTGCACATGATACTGAAAATGTTCGCAAGCTCACAAGTTCCCCTTCTCCTGTATATATTAATTTCTGCCTTCTCACCTGGGCACAATTAGTGTACTCTGCAATTTATCAGCCTTTACTTGTAAGGTAAATCCACTTGTAAACAGGACATAAGATAAGTTCACGGCAAAGGTAAGTACAAATCAAAACATAACAAAGCAAGGAGGGCCCTGTATTTGAGCCTCAAATCCACTGTCCATGGTGCTTTCCCCAAAGCACCCTGCAGGATTGAAACTCGCAGACTTACAACCTAAAGGTATTGTGTGTGGTAAAGGCGGGAGAGAGAGGTGATGAGCATGTTAGGATGGAAGATAATACGCTTCTTTAAAGATATGCGTTTTTAGTGAGGTTTTGAGGCAGGAGGACAATCTGGTGGAGCGAGGCAAGGAGTTCCAGAGAATTGGGGCAGCACAAGTCAGTCAATATAATGTCTCCTGGGGACATCAGATTCACAGGTTTCATAGTTTTTATTTTGAATTGAAATTTCTGGATGCACTAGTTGAGAATGTATTCTTTTTATTGTTCCACCCAGGCCTGCTAAGTTTGTGATATCCTGAGAGCTTTATACACACCAGCAGGTATGGAGAAGACTATGGAAATTGCCCCATCCCTGGAGCCAATGTCTTTATTAATATTACTACTGTATATGTGTTTTTATATCTGTAGAGATGGGGATTGGAAAAAAAAAATGCTAGAAATAATTTTAAATGTTTCCTGTATCCTGTTTGGCTCTCTGCTCCCTCCCCCATCCTTTCTCCATTCATGGTTTGCAGAATTACCTTAACTCTCCTCCTCCTCACGTCTCCAGTCTTTCCTGTCCTAAAATCTCAATCTATCTCTCTCATTCCTCACTCTTCGTGTACTATCTGTCCTTCAAACCATGTTTCCATGTTCTTTTAATGAAAATTCATCACTGCACCTAATCCAGCTAAATTTGTGATATCCTGAGAGCACTTCCCTCCCTCCCTGCCCCTTGCCCAACCACCCCTATTCAGATTTAATTTATAGAGCCTGACTTTCCTACTTGCATATTATGTTATCTCACCACTAGGAGTCAGACAACATAATATATATTAGAGCCTTTCGATTTAGATCCCTCCCCTATCCCACTAAATAAAAATCTTTCAATTCCTTCCCCCCTGCTATTCCTTATCTGCAAGATCTCTTCCCTAGATCTCTTTCATCCCCTTTAGATTGTAAGTAGCGAGTTTCCAATCTTGTAGGGTGCTTTGGAAAAACACTTCCTGCAAAGATTCTAAACTCAAAACAAGGCCCTTCATTTTCTGAAGTTGTTATTATTGTATATCCCTTGTTCTTATCCCTGTACGGCGTTACAGAATATGTTGGTGCAATAAAAATAAAAGTTAATAATAATAGTTGTTTATTTGTAATGCTGCAAATTTTTCTGATGTATTCTGTTAGTTGATCTGTGATTGCAGACTTCTGATTTGGATCACTGAAACTTTTGCCAGACATAAAACTTTAATAACAGTTTGTTATACTTTTAATTACATTGAAATAGTGAATTTTTAGGCACCTCAAAACCATCGCACAGTTGAGTATCAGTGTAGTAACAAGAAAAAAAATATGAAATATAATATGTATGGCAGTGAAACCCTTTATCCTATTATGTCTGATGAAAGGCCTTACATTTTTGATCTATTATAAAAATACAAATAGCTTCCTCAAAAGATTCAAGTCTATCTTATGGTGCTTAGCAGCTTTGGTGATTGCCATGTTGCTTTAACTAAGGTAACAAATGCTATTAAGAGAATTCCTAGGTTTCAATAGTTAAACATTTTGTGCTCAAGTCCAATATTTTCCTGTTTTCAGTGGCCACGCAAAAGCCAAATTTAAATAAGCTTGGGTGTGACTACAAAAATAAAAAAAATACTTCTTGGTTAATAGGTGTCCCTGGGTCTCTTCTTCCAAAACATTTACTATTTATTCCTCACGTGCTCTGGTTCTTTGTTACATAGACTTCCATGCAGTACTCAAGTACCATCATATTAAAATACTTGTGCCTGTGTATAGGTAAAAATATATTTATTCCAAACCTGGACTTCATTTCAAAAATACATTTGAACCTCGGTGAATTTTGTAAAAATTGTTTGACTGCATCTAGAAGTCTCATACAAAATTAAACACAGCAATTTAGTAAAAATTTTATTAAATACTTTGACTCTTAACGAAGAACAATGCTGGATAATTTTCTTGAGATTTACAGAAAACAGACAAAGATTAAGATTTTGTCTTAGAACTGGTTGCAGGGAGTTGAAAATGTGGTATACTAAAATGCAACAATGAATAACTGGCCCCTACCGCAGATATGAATATTACATAAGAACAATGATTGATTGAAGCACCCATTGGAAATGGTGACTATTTCTGTACAAAATAATGTGGAGTTAACCCTCTGGTGCTGCCATTGTCGCAGTGAAAGTCTTAAAGTATTTAACAATGCAGCTTATTATTTCACCACAGCCACCACGTGCTTCTTCTTCTCTGTTACGACCGGTACGGAGCCCTTTTTGCTGTGCTTGCGTCGGTTCATTTCCCTGCAAAAAAATACAAATATTTACAAAGGTTGCCAAAGTATATTTCATCACACAAAAGAACCTCAATACGGCCAACCATAAATATTTAAAGAGACTCTTTACGTATTTTTTTTACAAGTTTACACAAGTTTGAATTTGGTTCATCAATTAAATGTATCCTCCTCTATGTAATTGTGATACAAAATTTACAATTCACTTATGGAGACCTACTGAAACCTTTTCTTTCGGTTTTCTATCATTAGGTGTGACATCTTATACTTACCTAAGGTTACATCCAGAAGGACAGGTCTGGAACCTTATTTCTTTCTGTTTTCTCTCATTAGAGGTGACACCTTATACTAACCTAAGGTTAAACTCAGAGGGGCTTCCCGCTATCAGTGTCATGTTGCAGTAAGAAGGCACACAGCATGTCACTTTCTGCTTCTTAGAAGTAAGTGAAGTGTGTAAATTTTATATGACATGTACATTCAGTTCATTAAATAACCTAGTTAAAAATTTATATAAACAAAAAAATGCTTATAGTCCCTTTAATGAAAGAGAAAGTTTCCAGTTGTTCTAGCCCCAAGCCCTACCTGTTAGCAGTTGGTGACCGTATTTTTTTCTTTTGAATTATCAGAAGGCTGTACTGAAGCTGTCTAGAATTTATGGCTGCTACAAACCAACATCTGTCATTGCACAACTAGGTGCTTAAGTATTTCAGAAAATGTTAACAAAGAAGGTCACCTAGGGATATGTTTCACATAGACCTTCAACTTGACTATTGAATATGTGCCCAGAGGTCACACTATTGTGTAATACCATGCAAGCAAACAAGGAATAGCCAAGACTGGATATGAGATGGCTTCACGTGAGTGTCTAAGAGTATGCCATCTAAGCTGAAGGAGGGAAATCTATTAACTTAAAAAGGACCACTGTGGGAAATTTTAAGCTGTCCTTTAGGCGTATGCCAAAGAATAAGAGTTGAACATATTATTTAAAAAAAACTTACTTACTTATGGGAGCATGTGAATAGCTGTGGGTGAGCCTGGGTGTAGCGTTGTGCACGGAGCCTGGAGGAACAGTGTGCACTACCACATACCCCCATGCATTTAAATAAAAGCCTCCTAGAGTTCTCACAGTTTTAGAAAGTATATATTAAATACTGGTTACAAAAAGGAATATAACAATTAGGTTTACTCACTTCACATATATAATATAATACATTAGAAAAATATGAGAGGATCTTAAGAGCATATATTGTATTACCACTATTATTGTTATATAAGTAACATTGTATTAAACCACGTCCAACAACATATGACTTCTTTGGTTGGAGTATAGAGGTAGTGTTTGCGATCCTGGTTGCCTATACTCTCTAGTGGAGTAAAAGGTTCTACATATATGAGATAAAGGGCTTCCAGAGCACAATAAATTCTTCTTTAGGTAAAAGAGCTTCCTGGTGATCATTAAAGGTCAACTTGTACAATATAAGAAAATCAAATACATACTTCTTGCGTCGTGCTTCCCTCATGATACGTTGCTCCTTTATCTGACTGTGGATTGATTTGGGCAGGTGTCGGTGACGTGCGATTCGTTTTATTTGGGGATGGTGCTGGAACTTCTCCTTTAGTTTCTGGTTATAGTTTTGTGCAGCTCTTTCTCTTGGCAAAATCTAAAGCAAAAAAAATAAAAAATTGAAGCAGCTAATCCTACCCATGAATGTACTTTCTTTATAAAGAAAAAATAAACAATCATGGGATTTTAAGGCTAGGTGTCAAATGGATAACCTGCAGAATATTTCTCCTTTGTGTATGGCACAATGAGCTACAACACCCCACCTCTAGCGAGAAAAATAGCCACTGAACATCATTTCTAATTTGTGATCCCACACCTGACTGTTTATTAAGACTGACGCCAAATACATCTGAATGCTTATTAAGACTGACCCCAAAAACAGTTATTTCCACTAACTAACTATTTATATTTTCTACAAACAATATAGATGTGCCGAAACTTTTTTGCTAAAGGTTTCACATTGGCAGGAAACACTGTATTAATATACAAAAGGGACTGTAGCTCATGTCTCTGTCAAAATGTCTTCACTTATTAATTCTGGATATTAACAAAATTGCAAAACCTTAACAGGAAATAAGCTTTTGAGAGCCAAAATACTTGTCTTCAGTGCCTTGCAAAAGTATTCACCCCCCTTGACTTTTTACCTATTTTGTTACATTATAGCCTTAAATTCAATGTTCTGTTAATCTGAATTTTATGTGATGGATCAGAACACAATAGTCTAAGTTGGTGAAGTGAAATGAAAAAAATATATACATAAAACTGTTTTTTTAGAAATAGAAAACAGAAAATTGGCATGTGCGTATGTATATACCTCCTTTGTTATGAAGCCCATAAAAAAGCTCTGGTGCAACCAATTACCTTCAGAAGTCACATAATTAGTGAAAGGATGTCCACCCGTCTGCAATCTAAGTGGCACATGATCTGTCATTACATATACACACCTTTTTTGAAAGGCCCCAGAGGCTGCAACACCTAAGCAAGAGGCACCACTAACCAAACTGCCATGAAGACCAAGGAACTCTCCAAACAAGTAAGGGACAATGTTGTTGAGAAGTACAAGTCAGGGTTAGGTTATAAAAAAATATCCAAATCTTGGATGATCCCCATGAGCACCATCAAATCTATCATAACCAAATGGAAAGAACATGGCACAACAGCAAACCTGCGAAGAGACGGCCGCCCACTAAAACTCACGGACCGGGCAAGGAGGGCATTAATCAGAGAGGCAGCACAGAGACCTAAGGTAGCCCTGGAGGAGCTGCAGAGTTCCACAGCAGAGACTGGAGTATCTGTACATAGGACGACAAAAAGCTGTACGCTCCATAGAGTTGGGCTTTGTGGCAGAGAGACCAGAAGAAAGTCATTACTTTCAGCAAAAAACAAAATGGCACGTTTTGAGTTTGCGAAAAGCCATGTGGGAGACTCCCAAAATGTATGGAGTAAGGTGCTCTGGTCTGATGAGACAAAAATTGAACTTTTCGGCCATCAAAGAAAACGCTATGTACGGCGCAAACCCAACACATCACATCACCCAAAGAAAACCATCCCAACAGTGAAACATGGTGGGGGCAGCATCATGCTGTGGGGATGTTTTTCAGCAGCCGGGACTGGGAAGCTGGTCAGAGTTGAGGGAAAGATGGATGGTGCTAAATACAGGGATATTCTTGAGCAAAACCTGTACCACTCTGTGCATGATTTGAGGCTAGGACGGAGGTTCACCTTCGAGCAGGACAATGACCCCAAACACACTGCTAAAGCAACACTTGAGTGGTTTAAGGGGAAACATGTAAATGTTTTGGAATGGCCTAGTCACAGCCCAGACCTCAATCCAATAGAAAACCTGTGGTCAGACTTAAAGATTACTGTTCACAAGAGCAAACCATCCGACTTGAAGGAACTGGAGCCATTTGCAAGGAGGAATGGGTAAAAATCTCAGTGGTAAGATGTGGCAAGCTCATAGAGACTTAGCCACAGCGACTTGGAGCTGTGATTGCCGCAAAAGGTGGCTCTACAAAGTATTGACTTTAGGGGGGTGAATAGTTATGCACATTGACTTTTTCTGTTATTTTCTTCTATTTGTTTTTTGCTCCACAATAAAAAACAAACAAACAACATCTTCAAAGTTGTGGGCATGTTTTGTAAATTAAAAGATGAAAATCCTCAAACAATCCATGTTAATTCCAGGTTGTGAGGCAACAAATCACGTAAAATGCCAAGGGGGTGAATACTTTTGCAAGGCACTGTATGCGTCGAAGAGCTCTGAAGCAATTGTGGCCCTTTAAACTGAACCTGTCAAACAAAACCGTGTTTTCTTTTAAAATAAATTAGAAACTGGCTATAGCTTTATTGTACTTCCATTTGCTTGAGCTTGAATCGAGTAATGGAAAGGACGTAACTGCATAACACAAGAATATGTAATTTCTATGCCATCATAAACACTTATCATGCATTATCCAAATATGACAATAACATTCAACAAATGACAAACTGACTATATAAACTATAAGCAAGATCAATAAACTGATATAGCCTATCTTTTTCTTTATGGCACATTCAATATAGTTTCCTGTATATTAGGGCTTGAGAAGAAAAGAAAAAAAACTCACATGCTTGTGAAGAATGTAACTAATAACATCAGCAACATCGGTGCAAGACATTTTTTTGAGAAAAGCTTAATTTTTAAATGTTCTGTTTGCATATAGAACACTTCCAACTTGTCTGGCTTGAGTGCATCCTTATTATTGCTATTTAGGGGGAATTGAATCTACTGAATAGTGGAGGAAGGGGTGAGGGGAGAGCGGGAAGGGTGATTTGTTAACCGCCCTGGCGGTCTGGCCGTTTTAGTGCCGCCGAGTGTTAAAGAGGTACACTCGGGGGTGCTGACGTGGCCAAACCGACTTGCTCCACCCCCCCTGCGCATGATCCCGAGCGTGGCTCAGGGATGCCGCTTTAGGTAATGAAAAGTAAACCCGAGCCACGCTCGGGATTACTGCTAGGGCGGTTAAACAACTGGACCAGTTGGAATTTGACATCTAACCCCTTCCCCACACATGCACAGAAGTAAGCAGCTTACATCAATAACTGCAAGCCCAGTCCAGCAAAATTGTAAACTCCCCTATCACAGATGCAACCCTTCACCAAGATAGCATGGATATTTTGGGATCCAGCAAACTCATCAATAATTATTTTATTTTTCTAATTATAAAGTAGCTTTGTGTCATATTTTACAGAATTATGCCCTTAGTCAGTCTCAAATTATTCAAATATTATCAATTTATCACTATGTGGTAAAAATTGCATGGGATGAAACATGACAAAACGTTCAGAACCGCAGTATATGTTTATTTATCATGAAACCAAAATAGAGGTGCTTAATCAGAGAACGAACTAAACTTAATAGGTTAGTTCTGTGGACATGATAACCCGCTTGGGCCCTTCACAGGGAGAAATATCCTGTAGTATATCATTCTGGTCCCACTCACTAGAGTGGTCCAGACCCAAAATACCAGGCAATTCTACCCTGAACAGGAGAAACCGCAAACCCCAGATGTACGTTTCACCCTTCATTGGGCCTCGTCAGTGAGGTGTAGCTGATGACTCCCTAGGGCACAGTGAGCAAGGGGTCCACATCTGGATTCCCCTAAAGAGGTTGCTCTCAGAGTGGGCTATCATGTCCATAGAACTAACCTACTATGGTTAGTTTGTTCTCTGATTGAGCACCTCTGACCTTGTTGTTTGGTTTATGCAAATTACCCATAGGGATTAATCTTCCTAAGAGGTATAGGGGACTCCAGACATGGACCCCTTGCTCACTGTGCCTTAGGGAGTTCAGCTACACCTCACTGACGAGGCCCAATGAAGGACGAAACATACGCCTGGAGTTTGCCGTTTCTCCTGTTCATGGTAGAATTGCCTGGTATTTCGGGGCTGGGTCAGTCTAGTGAGTGGGACCAGACTGATATACTACAGGATATTTCTCCCTGTGAAGGACACAAGTGAGCTAAAAGAGAATACTCTCAGAGTGGCTTATCTATAGAACTAAACCATTATGGTTAGTACGCTCTCTGATTGAGCACCTCTGACCTTGTTGTTTGGTTTATTAATTAAACAAATAAATTACATTATGTAAAGACTGAAGACAACACTAAGTTGCACATTTAAAAAAAAAAAAAAAAAGAACTAGAAATTGGGCTTCAAATTGGAGAGCTTTGTAATAACCTTCCTAAGCAATATAACAAGAGGTAATATTGGTGCATCATCTACTGGACTGGAAGAAGCTGCAAGCACTGGAAAAAGTCCCTGTTGAAACCTTGAGTCATGAGACAAATCATTTACTCCTGTTTAAATCACTTCTTTAATGTCTGCACTTCAATCACTAGGCAAATCCAGCATCCATTAACATTTAAATGTTTTCACCCCATCATATAATCATGATAATTTTCCTGAGCCAGCCTAAATAAATCCCACAGTTTCTCATTGTGCAGCAAACTGTCAACATCCTCCAAGTTACAGGGCTTTTATTCTAATTAAAAGCAATGATTTTCTTTAATTTAATTGAGGAAGAGCAAAGTGCTGTTGCTGATTTAGTACAACCTAAACACTTTTGTAGACCAAAAAACAGTGTGCTGGGTACAATGCAAAGGAAGGTATAGTATTTGCAATGAAGGTTGCACACATATAGATAACGGATTAACAAGAATAAATGGACCTATTCATTGAAAGTTACAGAAGGTAAAAATTCCTTTTTTGTCCTAGGATTTCTACTTATATTAAGAAAAAAGTGTCAAAGGACCATTGAACTGACAATTTATAATATGCGCTTATAAAAGTACAATACCTGGGAGGCATATGAAGAATATTGGATTCAGATAACATTTCTATTAGTTCTACTGAAAGGTTGACACTTTGAAGTGTTTCTTGACATTAGGACTAAATGGAATAGCAAGTCCCATTAAGATAATCCTCAGCATCAGGCTTCAGGCCAGCTATCAAGATGGAACTGCCCAGAGTCTAGAGCAGGGGTCTTTTAATACTTACCACCCACTTTTGATGGTAACATTTCCTTAGTGCCCACTGGTGCCGCAGTAACTCAGTTTACCCCGTCTAATTTCTGGTTACATAAATCATATGACCCTAGCTATGTATCAACCTGCACTTACTAGATAGCGATCCAGTCCTGACTGCTGTCCCTAGTTATGTGTCGTCCTGCACTTACTAGATAGTGATCCGGTCCTGACTGCAGTCCCTAGCTATGTATGGCCCTGTACTTACTAGATAGTGATCCGGTCCTGACTGCAGTCCCTAGCTATGTATGGCCCTGTACTTACTAGATAGTGATCCGATCCTGACTGCTGTCCCTAGCTATGTATCATCCTGCACTTACTAGATAGTGATCCGGTCCTGACTGCTGTCCCTAGCTATGTATCATACTGCACTTACTAGATAGTGATCTGGTCCTGACTGCTGTCCCTAGCTATGTATCATACTGCACTTACTAGATAGTGATCCGGTCCTGACTGCTGTCCCTAGCTATGTATCAACCGGCACTTACTAGATAGTGATCCGATCCTGACTGCTGTCCCTAGCTATGTATCATCCTGCACTTACTAGATAGTGATCCGGTCCTGACTGCTGTCCCTAGCTATGTATCATCCTGCACTTACTAGATAGTGATCCGGTCCTGACTGCGGTCCCTAGCTACGTATCGTTCTGCACTTACTAGATAGCGATCCAGTCCTGACTGCTGTCCAACCAGCCAAGAGTGGTGCTGTGGGTTTACGGCGTGTGACATCACTCATCAGCGACGCCACCTAGCGCCCACCATGAAAGCTTGAATCTGTCACTAGTGGGTGGTAGGCACTTCTCTAGAGTGTCATAAAATTTAGATTTTCCCTAAAACTTTTTTTATGCTCACGACTTTATATACTTTATAAGCATGTTTTATACAAGCAAGTGAAGTATTTCCCTAACTACAGTAGTGCTTTAAAGGACCACTGAAGCCCCATTTATAACATACACTTTGGCAAGCTAATAATAGGAGAAGTGTGTTAAAAAGCTAAACAAAAAGATACAGTCTTTAGTTTGCAAGTATGCTTTACTGAAAAATACAAAATAGGAGAAATAGGTGGCTCTAGGCATAAAAAGATTCTGGGATGAAAACTAGGGGTGCTCCTTGAGGATATTAATAACTTAATGACAATAAGGAAAAAGGGACAGAAAAAGTATCCTTTGGAATTGAAGTGCACACCCGCGTTACGCCGCGACGCCGCTCTATGACGTCACGCGCAGACGAATAGGCGACACGCGGGTAGTTTTGGAGCTTAGGCGTCTCACAATTACATAGACCAACCATCTATATTACCTAACTTCATTAATACTATCGGCACCTATCTTAAATCTAATAATTAATATATAATACGATATGTGGAATCAGATAGTAGAAACCCTAGCTCCATAGTTTAAGTAGTGGAATATAATACCTTAATACTACTGTAGTACTCGACTCATTTTTTAAAACACATGGCTGGTCAATACCCTATTACCTCACTAAGCACTAGCACCTTACCTTTATAGCAATATCTACTGTATCATTATTAGCACAAGACACTTTATCACAGTGCAATACATATTCTAAGGAAGTCATGTATACAAGTGCAATCACTATATTTCTTATTTAAGCACAAGACACTTTAATGGTGCAATATATAATAGTGCAAACACAGAGGTCTAGCATTTGGACCTTTGGTTCTGCTACTTAGCAGTATTACACCATCACTTTATTAATTTGGGTATTGCTGAGTACCTATCACTCTAATAAGAGGATATAGGGACTATTGGAACATCTCCCAGTCCAATAATTTATGTCAATGTTTAAGTGAGTCCTTAATTATCCAAAATTTGCCCTACTTATGTTATCTCGTCAGAATTTGTATATTTTAATAACAAGTTTGGGCAGAGGGTGTGCACTTCAATTCCAAAGGATACTTTTTCTGTCCCTTTTTCCTTATTGTCATTATGCTTTACTAAATACAGATATTTTTAACTGAAAGTATGGCACCTTATAATAGGATCACTCTTGCAGATGAAAAATAAAGGAAACAAATAAAGCAATGTTTCTGCACAGTGAAGAATAACTAATAATAGTTTAGAAAATTAAATGCTTTTATTTTACTTTCTAAAAACATTCTCCCCCATTATCAAGACTAATTGTTCAAAAAAGCATAATATAAACATTCAGGTGATCCTCTCAGCAGTCACCAAAGTGATTTACCTCCTGAACTCATTAGGATTTTTTTATTCAAAAATACATCCAATTCCTTTTTACTCTCTTCTTGCACTCAATCATCTTTTTACCATCAGATGAAGGGATAGAAACCTCTCCATTCCTAGTATTATCCTTTATTTGGCCACATGCATTGAGATGTGACATCTTAAAGACGTTGAATAAAAAGTGTAAGACCCCAAGGATATATACATCTTATTGAAAAGGATGAAGAAAGGAATTGTACACCGTCATACTACGCACACAATACTATATCCTGTGCAACCTTGAACTGTCTAAATTCCTTATTAATGAGCGATTAGCCATTAACCATTAAGATTCCTATTCAATAATGTAAAAAGACAGTGTTTGAAATTACTTTCAAATATTCACTTTTCAGCCACCAGCGAAGCTGCTTGCCTCCACCTCTGGTCGTGGGGCAGTTTAAAAGGGTTGAACATAGTTAGGAGCAGTGGGTGCCAGTAGCTAAAGTGGCTCCCCTTAGCAACTACAAGTTTATCAGCTCTGGCTGAGTGGCAGCAAATGACTAACACGATGGCCTCTTCCTGTAGGATGATCTGAAAGTCCTTTAGATCTGCTTACAACGCAATGATGGCCTTATATGTGTGGAGACAAGCAGCTTGGTTGGAAAAGGAAAGCTAATGTTTGAACGCAAGTTTAATATAGAGTATTGCTTTATAAAAATCACCAAATTAAATCACTAAATCATATAGATTATATTATTTATGATAAATGGTGTATTGATATGGGTAGCTACTATGGTTAGGACATTAGTGTTACTTTATTATAGTTACACTACTCAATGGTTTTCCACTTCTTTTATGCTTTGCCCCGTTATAGATAACTATACATGCAATCCTGGTTTCCATCCAAGCTGTAATTACAAATGTAGACCCCCTATAGATGTCCTCAACCATTAAACAGCCTCTGTAATGTAACTGCTGATATTTGCATTGGAATCCCGCTAGGAGGAAAGCAAATTAGAATTCAATTATGGGTGCTTGTTAACATATTGAGCAATGACCTGAACGTTGGGAAATAAAATGGGTAAAATATATGGGTGTCCTAGAAATCTCCTGCCGTGGTGCGAAGCTGTATAATCCCATGGATGAGACCTAAAGATCTATCCATTAACATTAACGCCACAAGATAGAAAAGTATGCTGCTCCTAGATGAAAACACACTAAATTATTTACATTGTGTAGATGCTCTCTTGCCATTTGTGGTTTGTCAAATTAGGATCACACGTCTGTAACTGTAATTTACAGCAAACGTTCTTCCATGTTAATGGGTTGGATGGCATGAGCTAATAGCCCTTTGTAAATCAAACCAAAACACATTTCGTTAGGAGGAGATAATGTTAAATACAAAAAATAAAAGGCAAGTAATGCATTTGGAATGCGATCAAGGATAAGATATAGCAAATGAGGAGAATCAAATGAGACTTGTCCGAGATATTGGCCTGTACACAAGGATAGCCAATAAACAGGCCGGATTCCAAATGTGGACCTCCACCATATTTCTTTTATACCTCATAACTTAAAGTGATTTTAGAAGGAAGCAGACTAATATCACATATATAGTTGTGAGCATGCAAGCCGTTGCAACGCTTGCGGGCTCTCATAGCGAGCCCGCGGCCCTTGCAAAATTTACGTCGTTACGCAAGGAAAATACAAGACACGTTACGACCTCGCAAAAATCGTCCGCAACACGCGCACATGAAAACATGAAAAATACAACAAATACACACAACAAATACCTAAAAAGCTTACTTACAGGAAGAGGGAGCATCCAGGACCTCAAAAACTAAAGTTACACCTCAATTTAACTCAAATTAAAAGAGTTTAGTTTAGACACTAAAAAATTCTCTAAGCGAGAGAAAAATTGGCCACCGAAAAAAATGAAAACGAGGCTATAGAAGTCTAAAGACGCAAAACACCACCAAACACCTACGTATTTGCCGAAAAACACCCACAAGATTAAAAAACAAGGACGCAACCCGCGCAACCCCAAAAACATTACAAACACATAAAAAGGTTACTCACAGCAAGGGGGGCACCCAGGACCTCTGCAAGTGAAGTTACACCTCCATTTAAGCACAAATTACGGAGTTTAGAGACCCGAAAATCACCTAAGCAAAAGAAAAAATGGCCACCGAACAAAACGAAAACGAGGCTAAAGGTCCCTAAATACGCAAAACACCACCTAACAGCTACAGATTTCCCGAAAAAGTTGCACGACATAGAAAACGAAGGACGCTAAATCAGCCACATTATATACACCAAACACCATTAGCTCACTTACAATTTCATTGCCTTCATTTTTTGACGAGCAATTCGCTAGTATTAAATATATACTACATATTAAAAGGTGTCCCTTTTTAAGTTAAATAGAAATGGTACAAAAAAAGGTTAAAAGTATTAAGAAAAATCTCTAAAGTTTCCATAATATTTAAGAAAATATTTGTTAAATTGTGCATTTGGGCATTGGTTATTGGTTATTTTATAAAGTTTGATTCTGCGCCCTTTTGAATTCCAGTATGGGCAAAATAAAAATGAGGTATCGAGTCTTGATTTTATTTTCCAAAAAGCATTCGGTGAACCATATAAAAATATCTTGAGTACTCCTGCACACATATTATTCTTTTTTTCAATAATGTATATATTGCATAAAGAAAAAAAATTGAATTGAATGATAAAATCTGAAAATAAATAGAAACAAAAGAGCAAAATAACTAAACAAACAATCATTCTAGTATTTTGGGGCAGTAAATGAGTAGACATTTTTTTTTACAAAGATCTAAATGTCTTTGCATCTGTAAAAAAAATACTTGTCAGGTTATTTCACATATTGTAAAATAAACTTTTTATGTAAAATTTGAAATCTATATTTGGATAATACCATAGAGGAACCTTTACTGAGCCCTTTTGCCTTTTTCAGGTGTACAAGTTCATGTTGGTTTGGCTCCCCCTAGTGGAGGGCTGGGGCCATTTAAATAGATGTATAGTAGCATATGCATAATAAGTCATTCTCATCACTGTATTTTCCTTCTGTAAAGGGAGAGCAACATTTCAATAAAATATTTTTCAAATTTATTGTATCACTCTTTTTCTTGTTGTAAGAAGTCAGTAGATCTTAGAGGTTGCCTCAGGAGCGTGAATAATAATTACACTTTCTGACGGTCATGGGTTTAATTGCTCCTAACAGGGTAAAATAAATGGTAAATAATTTATTTTACCCCTTTTTTTACCTTGTAATATGGTTTAAAACCTCCTGTGGACTGCTCACATACAGCGTGGCTCCTCTACAGCCATGTCTACTGCTCACATACAGCGTGGCTCCTCTACAGCCATGTCTACTGCTCACATACAGCGTGGCTCCTCTACAGCCATGTCTACTGCTCACATACAGCGTGGCTCCTCTACAGCCATGTCTACTGCTCACACACAGCGTGGCTCCTCTACAGCCATGTCTACTGCTCACATACAGCGTGGCTCCTCTACAGCCATGTCTACTGCTCACACACAGCGTGGCTCCTCTGCAGCCATGTCTACTGCTCACACACAGGGTAGCTCCTCTACAGCCATGTCTACTGCTCACGATCATTGTGGCTCCTCTACAGCCATGTCTACTGCTCACACACAGCGTGGCTCCTCTACAGCCATGTCTACTGCTCACATACAACGTGGCTCCTCTACAGCCATGTCTACTGCTCACATACAGCGTGGCTCCTCTATAGCCATGTCTACTGCTCACATACAGCTTGGCTCCTCTACAGCCATGTCTACTGCTCACATACAGCGTGGCTCCTCTACAGCCATGTCTACTGCTCACATACAGCGTGGCTCCTCTATAGCCATGTCTACTGCTCACATACAACATGGCTCCTCTACAGTCCTGTGTGCAGTTCCATTTACAACATGGTTCATCTACAATTCTACAGTGGCCTTTACAACATAATTCCCGTTTAGACATGTGCACATCTGAATGTACTACATAGTTTCATAGTCATGTGTAAAGTTGACATTACAACATTGCTGGCATTTGTATAAGTGTGTTTTAGTTAAAATGTGTCCTATGATGCAGAGCATATATTATTTGTACTTAATTGTTTTCTGCGTACAGATTCACCAATCAATTAAGACAAAGGGATGGCATAATAAAGAGAAAGATGCAACTATTTAGCCAGTCAGATCCACTCGCATACAAAAGAGAAAGGGTTGGTCATATGTTTCTCCTTAGAACTTTCCCACTTCAAAACGAAGCTCAAACACAAAGAAAATATGCTTGTGCATTAAAGGGCCCAGATGCATCCTGTTGGGCATTAAAAACACAAAAGCTTGTTACCAGAAAGAAAACCAACAAACCCAAAGTACTATCAGTGCCAACTTCCTCTAATTATATAAACAAGCAGTTTGCTTTAAGCAGACCACAGGTACTCAAATATAACCATATAACCTGGGTGATGCACATCTCATCCTTACAGAATACAGAAGAGGACTGCTATCCTCAGTAACAATATTAATCGGAAGGCAATCTGTTTCAAGAGCTGCCGAGCAGTGTTTGACGTTGACTCATTTCAGTGTTTAGGAAACAAAGTATGAATCATTATGAGGTCTGAATCACCGGCAAGTTGGCCACAAAGCTCAGAAGCTGCTTCTCGGTTAACAGGAATAAGCAGAGTATGGGCAGAGCTCAGGGGTCTTACCACTCCAAGTTTCTCTGAAGCATTGGCTTTCCATATACGGATGTTCATTTCATCTGACCCGGAGAGGACATACTTGTTGTCAGAAGACCATCTGACGCAGGTGACATGCTGCATCCTTTTTGTGTGATAAACCTCCCTGTAAAATAAATAAAAACATTTAGATCAATATCTATATGCCACAATTATTTCTTAGTATGTACTGCTGTGACAGTATTTAACACTAGAAATGATAAATGTAGTGAATGTAAATTATTATTGTATTGTTTCTGCCTATTTCTGCTATTAATTAGACTCAAAGTTTAAATTGTGCAGTGGCCCTTTAATTGTAATAACTATTACCCATGGAGCAGTGCAAGTTGGCTAATAATACCATAGTTGGGGTCTGTAAAATAGCTTTTCTTGGCCATCCTTTGCATTTTTAATGATAATTCATGGTGAACGAACACATAGATTTAACTTGAATATTGCTTACATTGGCTCTTTAACAGTTTGGACCGGATTAGTAATAAGACCTCTCAATGGAAACCTACCTGCTGTGCATACTGTCAACGGGGAAGATGCGTATTGACTTATCAAAGCTGGCAGATACAAATTCCTTCCCAGTAGGGGAGTAATCAACATCTAGAACGGCAGACACGTGATCCATGTGCACCTTTACAGGGCTGTCCATATATCGCATGTCGTATGTGTACAAGCTAGAGGAAGAACACAAATACAACTGGATGAAAACAAACATGGAAGCATAAATTCAAGTAGATACTGGTCACTGTGCTGCATCAGAACAAATAAATGAAATATTTCCGCCCTAAAATCTTTTTTTTTTTTTTTACCCTTCTTAAAATAATCTACCACTCTAGTTCAAGAAAATTGCACGTTTGTGAAATACATAGCAAACAACAAAGTAACAACTTTAGAAGCTGTGCAAGCTATAAACATAAAATATTTTTTTACAAAAATAAGAATTTTGAAAACAATTTTTACATACAGAGGATTTCACCTTGTCTAGTTTTATCACTTGAAACTTGATGGAGGGTTAGGAAGCAATGGGGAAGGAGGATGGTGGCGAGAGGGAGGAAAGGGGAAGGAGGATGGTGGCGAGAGGGAGATAAGGGGAAGGAGGATGGTGGCGAGAGGGAGGAAAGGGGGAGGAGGATGGTGGCGAGAGGGAGGAAAGGGGAAGGAGGATGGTGGCGAGAGGGAGGAAAGGGGAAGGAGGATGGTGGCGAGAGGGAGGAAAGGGGAAGGAGGATGGTGGCGAGAGGGAGGAAAGGGGAAGGAGGATGGTGGCGAGAGGGAGGAAAGGGGAAGGAGGATGGTGGCGAGAGGGAGGAAAGGGGAAGGAGGATGGTGGCGAGAGGGAGGAAAGGGGAAGGAGGATGGTGGCGAGAGGGAGGAAAGGGGAAGGAGGATGGTGGCGAGAGGGAGGAAAGGGGAAGGAGGATGGTGGCGAGAGGGAGGAAAGGGGAAGGAGGATGGTGGCGAGAGGGAGGAAAGGGGAAGGAGGATGGTGGCGAGAGGGAGATAAGGGGAAGGAGGATGGTGGCGAGAGGGAGATAAGGGGAAGGAGGATGGTGGCGAGAGGGAGATAAGGGGAAGGAGGATGGTGGCGAGAGGGAGATAAGGGGAAGGAGGATGGTGGCGAGAGGGAGGAAAGGGGAAGGAGGATGGTGGCGAGAGGGAGGAAAGGGGAAGGAGGATGGTGGCGAGAGGGAGGAAAGGGGAAGGAGGATGGTGGCGAGAGGGAGGAAAGGGGAAGGAGGATGGTGGCGAGAGGGAGGAAAGGGGAAGGAGGATGGTGGCGAGAGGGAGGAAAGGGGAAGGAGGATGGTGGCGAGAGGGAGGAAAGGGGAAGGAGGATGGTGGCGAGAGGGAGGAAAGGGGAAGGAGGATGGTGGCGAGAGGGAGGAAAGGGGAAGGAGGATGGTGGCCTGAGGGAGGAAAGGGGAAGGAGGATGGTGGCGAGAGGGAGGAAAGGGGAAGGAGGATGGTGGCGAGAGGGAGGAAAGGGGAAGGAGGATGGTGGCGAGAGGGAGGAAAGGGGAAGGAGGATGGTGGCGAGAGGGAGGAAAGGGGAAGGAGGATGGTGGCGAGAGGGAGGAAAGGGGAAGGAGGATGGTGGCGAGAGGGAGGAAAGGGGAAGGAGGATGGTGGCGAGAGGGAGGAAAGGGGAAGGAGGATGGTGGCGAGAGGGAGGAAAGGGGAAGGAGGATGGTGGCGAGAGGGAGGTAAGGGGAAGGAGGATGGTGGCGAGAGGGAGGAAAGGGGAAGGAGGATGGTGGCGAGAGGGAGGAAAGGGGAAGGAGGATGGTGGCGAGAGGGAGGAAAGGGGAAGGAGGATGGTGGCGAGAGGGAGGAAAGGGGAAGGAGGATGGTGGCGAGAGGGAGGAAAGGGGAAGGAGGATGGTGGCGAGACGGAGGAAAGGGGAAGGAGGATGGTGGCGAGAGGGAGGAAAGGGAGATGGTGGCGAGAGGGAGGAAAGGGAGATGGTGGCGAGAGGGAGGAAAGGGAGATGGTGGCGAGAGGGAGGAAAGGGAGATGGTGGCGAGAGGGAGGAAAGGGAGATGGTGGCGAGAGGGAGGAAAGGGAGATGGTGGCGAGAGGGAGGAAAGGGAGATGGTGGCGAGAGGGAGGAAAGGGAGATGGTGGCGAGAGGGAGGAAAGGGAGATGGTGGCGAGAGGGAGGAAAGGGAGATGGTGGCGAGAGGGAGGAAAGGGAGATGGTGGCGAGAGGGAGGAAAGGGAGATGGTGGCGAGAGGGAGGAAAGGGAGATGGTGGCGAGAGGGAGGAAAGGGAGATGGTGGCGAGAGGGAGGAAAGGGAGATGGTGGCGAGAGGGAGGAAAGGGAGATGGTGGCGAGAGGGAGGAAAGGGAGATGGTGGCGAGAGGGAGGAAAGGGAGATGGTGGCGAGAGGGAGGAAAGGGAGATGGTGGCGAGAGGGAGGAAAGGGAGATGGTGGCGAGAGGGAGGAAAGGGAGATGGTGGCGAGAGGGAGGAAAGGGAGATGGTGGCGAGAGGGAGGAAAGGGAGATGGTGGCGAGAGGGAGGAAAGGGAGATGGTGGCGAGAGGGAGGAAAGGGAGATGGTGGCGGGAGGGAGGAAAGGGAGATGGTGGCGGGAGGGAGGAAGGAAGGAAGAAAGGAAAGGGGAAGAGTGGAGGGAGAAAAGGGAGGGAGGAAGGGAGAAAAGGGGGATGGTGGAAGAAGAGAGGAAAAGGGGATGATGGAAGAAGGGAGGAAAAGGGGATGGTGGATGAAGGGAGGAGAGGTGGATTTTTAACCTAATTGGATCTTTTTGAATTTGACACTACCTTCTTTCACACACATGCTCAGAAGCAAACAATTTGCAAATAGAACTACAAGACATGCTCTCCAGAATGTATACACCTTTCTCACTCACCATTTTCATCGAAAATATCATGGGTGTATTTTTATTACTAGAATTATAAACCAGTTTTTTTTTACATTTTTCCTGCTTCCTTATGCTCTTAGTCAGAGTAAAATTTTTCAAACACTTTCAGTTGTTCCTTACATTTAATGTAATTCTTCTACATGTGAGCAACATAAATATAAGAATCTTGAAATAAATATTTTTCCAACTCCTTACGACACATATTGGCTAACTGTGATCTAAACATCAGCTGTGTTTGAACAAGGTGGGGCTAATTCTCAAAGTTGCAGATACATAAGCTCAGCACTTGTCTGAGAAGCCACATCTCTCTATGTGTTATTTTTGGCTCTTTTATATTTTCTTTATTTATAATGCAATTACATTACACATTGACGCACTTGTTACTATAATTCTGCCGGTATCTTACAGTTGTTTAAGTCGGGGGAGTGCATTATAGCATATCAGATTCAATAGATATATGACAGTACCCCACAACACAGAGATATACTTCTCTTAAAGAGACACAGCAAATGCCACAATTATTGCAGAATTGAACATACACATATAAATAAATATAATTGCTATTGGTTATTATAGGTTTCAACTATAAGCGTTAGGTAAAGTTTCAAGTTTAATAGCAAATTACATTAAAAGATCATCCATTTCTGCTACTAACTTTCTCTGATTTGATAAATCATATCTCACAGTGGGAGTATTATAAGCAATAAGGGCATGCTCAGTTGGTATATATAAGAATAGTAACACATATACATACGCCTCTGTGATCATGCTGATTATATCCACTAGCCTTGATCTTTCTTCTCATCACCCGCACAGTGAATGTTAAAGAGACTCTTTCACACAAACACTTTCTTCCTACACTCTCTCATGTAGACTGCCATGTTTCACAGGGAGGGTCTTAACATTATTAGCCTCTCATACCGCCCTACTGCAAGCAGAGAATAACATGCTGTTTATCTGAGCATCTTGAGACGCTTGTAGTGTGAAGCTCCTCCCTGTGGTTGTGGCCTTAGCTCACAGCTGTGAAACATGGCAACCTACATGAGAAAAAAAAAAGAAGAAATGGGGATACTCCACAAGGGGAGCATATGTTACTCTGAGGACTTCTTAGAAGTGAAGTGTTCATTTTATTTAACAATTACACCTAGTTACACCTCCACTCTAAATATATTTATTTATTTATATGTTTATGTGCCCCTTAAACTACTGTTATTCACACAAAGGAACATAACAGATTATAACCACAAATACTTACTTGTAGTTCTCATTGGCTGCTGTGAATATAAACGCTTCCATAGGGTTCCAACAGAGGGCGTTACTTTTCATTTCTAGAATAACCTGTAAGAGAGAAGATTTAACATGTACGGACCGCTCCACCACAGGAAATATTTAAAATATTAAATTATATTCCATAACAAAATAAGTCTGTCTTATGCCGTGAAAAAAGTATGCACTGAAATGTCAATCTCTCCTGTAATCCAACCCCATTAAGTTTTTACATTTTTAAATTAAATGTATAAATTCTACCCAATTCTGTGTAAATTCCCCATGAAGGTTAATAGAAGCAGTAAAACTCCCAGTATGGGCAACCAATATCTCTTTAATATCTCTTAATCTAGGTCTCAGTAACTAAAATAATAGTAAATAATTTCTACTTTCAATCTTAAAATCTGATCATATAGAAAAAATCATTTAATCTAGACAAATAAATGGTTCCATGATATAATTTCTGATTTGGATTGGTGTGGCCCTCTTTCAGGAGCAAGTTATCGGACATACCTTTTTCAGTGGAGTTGCCTGTCGCATGTCATATAGGACAATATTTCTGTCAGAAGCACAGCTTCCTAAAATATGGGTCTACAAGAAACAATGACGTTAGACAAAAAAGCATGGGTCAAGGATATACTCATTACAGCTTAGGTTCTCTGAGATTGTTTTTTTTTTTTTGGTTTATAATGGATATACATAACTGGATTATCAATGTTTTATAAGTAAAAAATCTAAAAAGCCATATATATATATATATATATATATATATATATATATATATATATATATATATATATATATATATTTAAAAAAAAAAAAAAAGAGACAGCATTGATGTAGAGAAATGCAGTATCTATAAGCCAAAGTATAAGAAAACCATACTTTTTGCTCAAATCTCATTTTGGTTTATTGGATATACAAGGCTTGGATTAAGAAAAAAAAAATCAAACAGCCTCATTAAAAGTATTTAAAATTCTAGAAAATGTATTTGAATAAAGTTTTACACTTGCTATATCTTAAAATCAATACCATTCTAATGCACTGTTATTAAAGGGCCATCAATGTAACTGGAAATCAAACAGAGCACTGAAAACCAACAAAGAATTTTTGATATTTTTTAGAACTGATGAATATTTCACTGTTTTTCATATTATCCACATATTCCTTCAGTAGCCCCATCGCTGTCTCATGTAGTGTGTCTGTGTAAGTAGGTTCAGAAAGGACCAAAACAAATCACAAGTACCTGCACATGCTCGGTTTGCCTTCGCAAACAGATAATCTAACCCCAAAGAAAAATTGTTGAACTTTGTTATTGCAATACAAAAAGTATTTAGAGGGAGCTTGTAATGTATAGTTCCTTCAGCACAAACGCCATTAATCAATAACTTTGAATACATGCTGTAGAGCACAATACTTACCTCAACTGGATTAAATCTGACACAAGAGATGCTGTCGACTCCCCATGTGAAGGAGCGCATGGGGCTGGACCGCTGCTCATCCCAGATGTCCACCTGCTGCCCACATGTGGCAAACACAGGATCCTTCCAGTGATGGTCAACTCCTGTGACCACATTCTGCAAAACCAAAACGAGCAGCATGAGCGGTGTCATCAGCGTCAAATATAATACAATCAGTATTTAAATATGCACCAGTGTCCAGTATCTCCCCTCACCATAGTGCTGAATCTTAGGGGTATATGAATGCTGCAAAAATACCCTGATCCTTAAAAATGGAGTAATAATAAGATGTTGTGTACATTTAAATGGATACTGTAACGCACCAGCATGAGGAATATTCCACTACAACAGAATCACTGTAGTGGACATTCACCAGAGTCATATTGTAATATCATTGAAGCTTTTTGATCCCTACCATACAAATGCTCAAACTCACATAACTGCAAGTCCAAGAAATGTAAATGCCCCTTCTTTTTATAATACACACAACCTTTATGCCTTCAACAGGTTTTTTCTACGTATAAACTAGCTTTATGATATTTTCCTGAATAAATATAATCTTAGTCTCAGACTTTTCAATATTTTCGTTAAAATTATAGATAATCCCCTTCCAAAAAAAGATATAAAAATGTGCAGGCTAACTAAAGTTTTATTTTTTTCAGTTATGTTTTAAAAATGATAATATTAAAAGGTAATTTCATTCAGCACAATTGGAACCACATCACTGTAAATATCTCATCACATATAATCACATATAATAGTTGTCAAACTGCGAGACGTTGTCACGCTTTGCGTGGTGCGTAGGACCTAGGCGATGAGTGCCGCAGGCGCTCATCGCTTGCAAACCGTGAAGGCACTACAACGCACTATAACTATCATCACAAACACGATGAGGCAATAAAACACGCGGGACTTAGCCACAAAACACTTCCTAAATGCGGGATCGACTTGGCCTGCAAGTGGTTGACAAATACAGGACTTAGAAAAAAAAAAAAAAGATACAAGACGTACTGCGAAAACAAAAAAAAAACAATAAAAACACACTAAATACAACAACATTTTTTTATAAGGACGTCTGGGAGTGAGTTGGAACGCGAATATAAACAGATTTAGACGATTTGCGCCACTCGAAAAATCGCCTTAGCGAGGAAAAAAAAATGGTCGGCGAAAAAATGAAAACGAACCTACTACAATAAACCGACAGCTTTACCTCGCGCACGGAGCCTATTTATAATGCACACTTGGAACATTCATTACACTTTATCAGCAGGGCAAAAACACTCAAACAGTATATTCGATGCTGTCGCATATATTAATTATAAATACTTAAAGTAGATTAATGTATTAAATAAATAATTCATTATTACTTAACTACCTATACATAAAAATATAGATCTCTCTTTAACATGATTCATGAAGGTGCTCAGAGGACCAAAAGTACACGACAGGAGAGGCTCGCAATGAGCGCTGAAGCTCCTCAGAGTACAAAAGTGTGTACATTGTGTGTCAAACAGCATTTCCATGGCCCGTCAACCAACCAGGTTGCTGGGGTATATGTTCCATTCAAGTCAATGATAAGACTGCTTACACTCCCAGTTTGAAGAGAACAGAACTTGTAATTTTTGTAATTTCTTACGGCATAAAAAATTCCAGTTTCTGCTCTCTTGCCTTTTGGAATTTGAACAATGCAGAACAGAGCTCTGCTGCTGTCCATGTGGAGATCAAAAGAAGAGACAAATTAACACTTAACAAATCTATCTGTGTAGGCCTGGAATGCTGGACTCACCTAAACAGGTCAGCTATGTGTTAACTGGTCAGTGCAGTGTAACCTGAGTCCAGGGGATCCTGTGTTCTAGACTCACACACTGCACTGCTACACTCAGCAATCTGTTATTACCCATGCAATAGTGAGTGGGCAGGATACACTTGTATGTAAATGTGTATGTTTTAGCGGTTATTAGTGTAATTAAAAAAAAAAGATAATTTTAACATACAATCTTGTGCTCATTCACACCATAAAGAGCACTTACAGTGAGTTAAATGGCCCTTTAAATGGATTATCACATTTTGTAGATCTCAACAGCCTTTTTAACGAAGCACATTGAGAAAAGCATCAATGCAAATTCCAGAGAAGATTTCTTAATTAAAGGTCTGTGTACTATTGTACATAGTCATTCCCCCGTCAGCCATTATTCCTTTAGCTTTTCCTTAGTCGTGATTCAAGCACAAGTTCTTGAAAGTGGTGAGTGGGTAGGTCAGTGCACATCGGTTGCCATGACAGTGCACGGCAGAAAAGGCCACCTTAGAGGACCACTGAACAGAATCGGAATAACCGTTCACATAAACCCTTTCCAAACACTTATAATGCAGCCTACTAATGAGTCACCACCATAGGTGTCTGGAGAGAGCTTTTATAGGAAACCCATCCCTGGATCTCTATGTACAAGGTGAAATAATTAACTCCTATTTATGGATCAAATGTAACTATAGAATTAAACATGTAGGCATAGTAATTTAGTAATAAACCCCCAGTAGTGGTCATTGTAATACGTCATAATTGTAATTTTCTATGAACTGGACTATTTTGTAGAAACTAACTGCTAACAACCTCACCTCCTAGTTACATTAAGAATCCTGTAGACCAGAAAATATTCTACCAGGCATTTAAAGGTATATGGAAGTTTCCCTGTTTTTAACTTTTTCTAATCTAACACGTCATGCTTATGTCAGAAACATACATTGCATTGATTCATTCTATACACATAAATATTTATTTTATTTAAAAAAGTGTGGTTTCCACACCCCCAGAGCAACCTACATAGGGGACCTGGTACTAACCAATAGAAACACTGCATTCATGAGGGAAGGGGAGACGAGGGAGAGAAAGAAAGAAAAAAAGAAAGAAAAAGAGAAAGAAAGAGAAAAAGAGAAAGAAAGAAAGAAAGAGAAAAAGAGAAAGAAAAAGAAAAAGAGAGAGAAAGAAAGAAAGAAAGAAAGAGAGAGAGAGAGCTAAAGAGAGCGAAAGAAAGAAAGAGCGAAAGAAAGAGAGAGCGAAAGAAAGAGAGAGCGAAAGAAAGAGAGAGCGAAAGAAAGAGAGAGCGAAAGAAAGAGAGAGCGAAAGAAAGAGAGAGCGAAAGAAAGAGAGAGCGAAAGAAAGAGAGAGCGAAAGAAAGAGAGAGCGAAAGAAAGAGAGAGCGAAAGAAAGAGAGAGCGAAAGAAAGAGAGAGCGAAAGAAAGAGAGAGCGAAAGAAAGAGAGAGCGAAAGAAAGAGAGAGCGAAAGAAAGAGAGAGCGAAAGAAAGAGAGAGCGAAAGAAAGAGAGAGCGAAAGAAAGAGAGAGAACGAAAGAAAGAGAGAGAACGAAAGAAAGAGAGAACGAAAGAAAGAGAGAACGAAAGAAAGAGAGAGAACGAAAGAAAGAGAGAGAACGAAAGAAAGAGAGAGAACGAAAGAAAGAACGAGAGAACGAAAGAAAGAACGAGAGAACGAAAGAAAGAACGAGAGAACGAAAGAAAGAACGAGAGAACGAAAGAAAGAACGAGAGAACGAAAGAAAGAACGAGAGAACGAAAGAAAGAACGAGAGAACGAAAGAAAGAAAGAAAGAGAAGGCAATGATGATGGGCAAGTTACTAGTAACATATACTAAATTGATTTTGGCGTAACAGAGTCCTTTAAAGGGTCCACTGTAGTTTGGGAAAAAACGAACAAGACAGACAAGAACATAAAAGATTTTTTTTATAGACGATTATTTATTTAGCCAACTCTTCTTGTATCTTGGATGATTCCATATTAGACTGTAGCCTACCTGTAGCTTGATGGGGAGGGTTATAATATGGGGCTTAATCTTTTCTGTGAAGCATAATATTAAGAGACCTGTTTTCCACAGAATGGAACAGACGTCTTAACTTATTCCACTGTTTTTATCGTTATAGATACTAAACAAAAAAGCCCAAGATATCCAGCTCATTGATTAAAGATTACTTTTATCACATTTAAACAAATATAATTATGTATAACATGCTTAAAGAGTTGATATTATAAATACATGATATAAAACAATGCCATTCCACATAGTAAATTGGTATTTACTATGTGAGAGTATATTGTGAGATCTTACCTTTCCAAGGATTGTGTGTATGGGCTCCTCTTTCTCTCCGTATCCTGGGCTTTCCATCTTCCACTGCTTCACAGTCTTGTCATCACCAACCTAAACACACATCATTATGAGAATGGCATTTATCTTTGATATATCTTTGCAGGTGACACAAACATATTTAACAGGTTAGAAGTTCCAGGAGGTGCAAACTAAATGTAAAATGGTTTAATAAAACTAGAGCAATAGCCATATATGTGGGATCTAATATACAGAGAAATGCAAAATTGTGCACTTAAAAACAAGGTTTAATGGTAAAAGGATGAGGATGTTCCATGATTTAGAAGTAGGCAAACAATGTTAAGCTGTAGGAAAAGCCAGTGGGATGCTTAGATGTATTGAGGAAAGAAAAGTCACTCTATAGACCATCACCTAAAAAAAAAGGTGTTTAGTTCTGCAGACTGAATGTAAAAATGGACACTGAAATGGTGCATGGTCTAAAAGACAGGACTAAGGAAAGATTCATAACCTTATTATGTACAGCTTAGAGGACAGTAGGGAGAGGGGCGATCCAATAGAAATCTTCAAATATATCAAAGAATTTAATAAAGTTCAAGAGCGATGTTTTTAAGAAAGATGCAAGAACAAGAGGTTCTGATTTGAATTCAGAATGTTGAAAATGTGATGTAATGTGAAAAGTACTACTTTACAAAAAGGATCACACCTAAGTGAAACAACCTTCCAGTTTAAGCAGTGGGGTCAAATACAGGGAAGTTAAGCATGTCTGGGATAAGCATAAGGCTAACCGGAGGCTCATTAAGCCAATCTTTTATGTAGATAGAATGGGCAGACTATATGGGCAATTTTTTTGTCTGTCATCAAATATATGTTTCAAAATCTATGCAACATTGTTTATCCCTTATATTTATGATTTTGACACCAAACACATACCGTAAAAAACGAGCTGCCGCAGAACCTGACACAGAGGCCTCTCACGAAGCCTTCATGTGCTTGTACTGTCCGGGTACATTCGCGATTCACCAAATTCCAAATTTTGATCTGATTAAAATAAAAGAGATATAATATAAGAGATAATATCAGAATTCCTTCTAGTATTAACACTATGTGTGTGTATTTGCATCACTCAGACATGTCCAACTCTCCATGCAACACACCATGCTGATCCACTTGGTTTTCATGGCAGAGATACCAATTCCTTCTCTAGTGGGCCACAACATACAGCTCCTGGTATTTCTAGGTGGTCTCCCATCCAAGTACTGGCCATACCCCTACATGGCTTCAGGGTGGTGTGACCTCTTGGTTCCCTGACTATAATCGAACCCAGATTGCAGCGGTGAAAGCACAGAATCCTAATCACTGGACCACCAGTGGACCCTATATACACTGTAGTTTATTTCTATATGTAAGAAAGTATTGCAGTCTATATAAAGGAGCATTGTTTGAATTAATACAGTCACAAGTGACTTTTACATAAATGAGAAATTAAGAAATGTACATATGTTATGGAAGTTGCCTATTTATGAGATCTGTATTTTGAGGGCAGTTTCTTAATAAAAGTTCCCATGTTAAATTTAGATGGAGATGAATTTGAAATCATAGCTGCAATCTGACTGGATCGAAAGACAGAGAAACAAATATAATTCTTGCTTCATTTATTCTGTATGTTCTCCCAAGTGTCTCAAATGTCACTTCTAACATGTCTTGGAATAATAGAAATTACCTTACATAAACTATCAAGTGTACGATCTTGTATAACAGCTTGTTGTGTACAGACATTACACCCCTATCAATTCCCTGTTCATGTTAGAAGACACTGATTGAAGAAAGCTGCAGTGGTCCATCCAGAAGAATACTTAATCATGGACCACATCTCAAGAGATGTGGTCCCTGATAGGCTAGTACACTACGCTGAACATTCAGCCCTATAGAGTCTGTGTCTATTTTTTTATTTATTTCAGGCACAGCATTTAAACGCTTCTTAATAAAACAAGGCACATAAAAGAGAATAAATACATTTATATATCGAGTAATATCCATATCCATCCATCCAGAGCAACATTTATAATTCTCACTTTGAAGAACTGCACTTGATAACATGCAAACTGATTTCAAAAAGTAAAAAAAAACATACAGTCTATAATGTATTAAATATTATGGGCAATTATGTTGTAGTGGGAGGCACCATTTTCTTTTTTGCTGATCTGCTTCTAGACAAAAAAGCAGACCTTTGTAGGTCGTACAACTGACATATATCAGTCTTTAGTGTTAATGGTATTAATAGGACTAATGGAAATCACATTAGTTTGCAAGGCACACCATGTACAGAAATCAGCTAAAGCAAGGCAATAGCCAAAAAAAATTAGAGTTGCTCAGCCCGAGAACTAACACCTGAGCAGGTTTGTTCTATAGGTCTGGTTACGGACACTCTTATTAAATTGTGATTTGGCCAATTGAATAGGGCTCTATATAATAAGCACAGAGCATAATTGTTTACAGAAGTTTTTGGTTAGTGAACTTCTATCCAAAAGCAAGGTCTTTCCTAACTAAAAACTTCTCTAAAAAAATAATTTGCTCTGTGATTATATAGAGCCCTATTCAATTGTCTGAATCGCAATTTAATAAGGCTGCTAGTTAGGGAGCAGTCTATTTTATCCACTTGTGCCCTTCACAGGAAACATCCTGTAGTATATCAGTCTGGTCCCGCTCACTAGAGTGATCCAGCCCCGAAATACCAGGCAATTCTACCCTGAACAGGAGAAACAGCAAACTCCAGACGTATGTTTCGGCCTCTCCTGGGCCTCGGCATTTAGCTGTAGCTGTACTCACTAAGGCACAGCGAGAAAGGGGTCCAGGTCTGGAGCCTCTATCACCCTTAGGGAGACTAAACCCAAGGGGTCAGTTGCATAAGTCAAAGAATGTACAGAAATCAGCTAAAACAACACAAAGCCTGCCCAGAGTATACAACAATTAATACTTTTTTTAAATTATTATTTATACAACACCTTGCCATTATCTAGTACAGTTCCTTTTTAACGTATATTGTGTCTTGATATTTTCAAGTCTTTTATTGAAGAAGAAAAAAAGATTACCTATATTTTATGTTAACAATTAATGTAAGAGTCAATAATTGTTAAACAGTGTTTTATTTTATTCATTAAAAAAGGCTTATTGTAAATATTACAAAACAATGGTCTAATGAGTATTTTTTTCACTGTGTAAGAGCATTAATAGAAATAAGCACCCTAATAAATCACTTGCAGTGATTATTCCCATGCAGTCTTTACCTCTCCATCACAGGCTCCTGACAGAACAGTGGACAAGCTCTTGGGGTGCTTCACCATAACGTTCACCCCATCTCGGTGTCCTTCCAGGGAGGCGATGAAGGGTTTAGCGAACACACGTTCCAATTTGGTGGCATTCAGAGCTCTTACGTACTCACGGGGAACCTCAAAGGGGTGCAGTGATGGGTCGTAGTTTCGAGGAACTAGAAAATAAAATTTAACATTTTTTGGTTTATTATCCAGTTAAAGGGCCAGTATAATACTGTATTTAAATATTTCAAGGCCAGGCAGGTTGATCTGTGGCTCAGTTATTTGGATCACACATCCTGTGTGCTCTGGTCATCTAGAACTCAAGTTGGAAAATAATAATGACATGAAAACATTGACACATAGACAAAAAAAGGGAAATATGGATATAGCAGCATAGGAACTCAGACTGGAGAGCAAGGCTCTCATTGCAGGCCTCGCAATTGTGGCCTATCAGGGTCCCTCTAAGGGTCATCTGTCCCGTCATAGTTATTTGCCCAGGAAGCTCCACGATGGAGGATGGAAACAGATTGAAGGCACTCATGGCGATGGCCGCGTTCAGCGCCAAAAGACGTAGGTCTTTGGCGCCGATTGCAAGGTACACAAGACTTTAAGACAATTATGAATATATTGGCCGATATTTCTTTTCCAGCTCGTAACCCGGAAACCGTCGGAAGACCACCAAAAGAGGCCAATTAAAAAAAAAAAAAACTTAACTTACATCC
>CM050166.1:52709936-52799936 GCA_027410445.1 Discoglossus pictus
TGTTATATACATAATAGCACAACAACCATCATATAGGTGTGTAGATAAACCCAATGCACAGATATATTATATTTGTCACCAAACATGGCCACCATGGTCAACAAGTACTGGGAAGTGACGTTTTTCATCATTACCAATGCTTTAAAATAATATGTTTATTTATCTAACTCTATTTATCTAAGTGTAAATAGCCATTTTCCCAACATGGTGTCAAGACATTGTCCACAAATAAACTTACAGCAATTTTCCCAAGGTCTATGCCGTAGTTTAGTGAGCTCCATGCACACTGCTTGAAGTTGGGAGTCCAGGACTCTTCCAGGCTCTCTTTCATACATTCTCCCTTTTCTCCCCTTGCACCATCACGTCCTGGAATACCGGGATTTCCGGGGATTCCATTGGCTCCGGGGATCCCATCACGTCCAGGGAGCCCCATGGGTCCTTGCATACACATTCCATTATACTGTAAAGACACAATAATAAAGGAAAGTTGACAAAGAATACAAATGTGATCTTCCCTTGTTACTTATTACAGCAAATGTGTGCTTGTCAATAATAGATATTAATGCGTCTGGATTCTTTCACTACATGCTTTCCAAGGACCAATGCAGCTAAACCACAGGTTTAATAAATTTAAGTTATTCCTGTATTTAAGGAATATTTGGAAAGTTTAAACACAGTCTATTTAGTCAGGTTGTTTGGTAAACAATAATTCCCACACAGCCTTATAGGGGCTGTTGGGATGTTTCACTGCGGCAAATTAAATTAATGAATTAATAAATTATTTAATTAAGGTGTAGAATGTCTTTGGTATTCATGTATATATTTGCACCTGAGGTCTATGAAAGCAGGAAACATGTCATCCATCTAGTTCTTAATTATAAATAAATACATTTTGATGCCTCTGCAGGGCACTGGAGAGATCCATGATACACTGGTGAAGGTGTATGTGTGAGCAAAAGTACACAGGAGGAGAGGCTCGCAATGAGCGCCGAAGGTCCTCAGAGTAGAAAAAGCTTTACATTGTGTGGCAAACAGCATTGCCATGGCTTCGAATGTTTGAATGGCCTTTTCTTCAACTACAAAAGTGAGTCTTATATGTTCATCAATGAGAACACTTTAGATCTACGTTCACTTGGTCCATTTTCTCTCTCTACCTTTTATGCCCCCAAATCTGTCTATATTTTGCCAATCTAAATATTGAAGTCATCATGAAGACTGACTTTGTTGTTTCTTTAAGTCATGCTTCCTAGAGTTTACTGAATTTTGTTGATTTTACCCAGAAAGTGAGAGCCTTGAGGAAATACTGTGGGTTGTGGAATTAAAACCATGATTTGGAAAAAGTGATTCAATAAACTGTAAAAAAAAATAATGAAGCGTAGTATAGTGTATGAGCCAGGAGAGTGAATAAAAACTGGCGTGGGTCTCAGCCAAAATATACTGATGATATACAAAGCCAATATGCAAAATGTGCCACTCTACAGAGGCAGCTTCATGGACTCCTTGTATTATGAAACCATAGAGGTATGTCGCCAGTGAGAGACTACAGACATTGAGCCTCATTCAATTGCAAGGCCGCATCTTGCGGTATATCGGCGGGCTTGCTGCAGGCTTGAACTGTGGTACAATTATAGAGCAATTCAATTGAACAAGCCCGCAAGTTACAGGCCTAAAGCCAAAATCGTAAACCATGCAATCGTATGTAACATTTCAGAGCGTGAACATGATCAATTAAGCAATGCCGTAACTACCCATTTGGAAACAGCCAATAGATAATGACAGCGTCATCATTAAAGCAGTATATGATAGAGGTTACATGTCAATCAATTAGCGCTTTGAGGTCCGATATGGGATCAGACTCGCAAAACCGCAACATACAAAATAAAAATTAATGTCAATACTGTTCTAGTCCATATGGGTGGCCTGATATGTATTAACTCATTGATTCTTGAGATTGATATAACCCCGAAATTAAACATAAAAATAAATGATTTTTGATTGCCTATTTACGAGCTTGAGACTGTTGTGCAGTTCATTCTAATGTCTGTCATCGCTTTCCCCGTCATTTACAGTACAGTATTGATTTTTTATTTGCATTTACAGTGCTACGGACATGTCTTTAACCCCTTTGCAGGTCCTTTCTGGTACCCGTCGGGTTTTCTTCTACATTTGCCATTTACGCGTGTAAATACATTTGCGGGCTTGAGGAATTGTAGTAATTGAATAGCGATTTGCGATTTTAGCAATCGTAACTCTTGCTAGCAGGAATGATCAAAGGCTTAGCTGGGGTGTAACTTACAGTTGTAACAACCACTGGGATTTTCAGCCCGTAACCCATAGACCGTTTGTGGCTCACAAAAAAAAGACGCCAATTGAATAGCAAATTACGGGCTCTACATTACGGGCTCCAGTAACTTAAATTGCTCAATTGAATGAGGCCCATTGTATTTAGCAGTGCCAAAATCCAGTGCATGTAAAGATTCAGTCTAAATCCAAATTAAAGGTGACACAAAACTGCCAAACTTTCTATTTTACATTTTAAGAGCATATTTTAATATAAATGTTTTGATCAATGTTTGTATGAAAACTATTAATCGAAAGTTTAGAAAACATAATTGAGACACTGAAAATTGCAAAAGAGGTTGATACAGATTGTGATAGTGCCTTGGAATTTAACCATAAAACTGATCAGAAATAGGTGTTTTAAAGTTTGCACACAAATGTATGGTAGCAAAACACAGCACAATATTTTTATGATTATTTTCCCAGGCTTTCTCCCTCTTTGTACAATTCATTTATGTTAGATTTCTATAAGATCGATGGCCTTTTCTTGCAGGGTTTTTAGGGATTTACAGCCTTAATAAATTGCGATTCGGCCAATTGAATATATAAACACAGAGTATATTTTAGAAGTTTTTAGATAGTGAACTTCTATCCAAAAGTAAGGTCTTCACTAACTAAAAACTTCTGTAAAAAAAATATGCTGTGTGCTTATGTAGAGTCCTATTTAACTGGCCGAATCGCAATTTAATAAGGCTGTTAGTTATTATCATAACCTTTAAGTAATAAAGACGTTCTCAGTGTATTGTGATAAAAACAATGAGAAAACTCCTTTCTGAGAAAACTTATATTGACAATAACTGTTTTTCCTCTCATTTGTAAGCTGGAGACCCTCCATTGCTTAAACTTTGGTAGCAGTCTACCACCAGTGATAAGCAGTTTGTAAAAGATAGGAGAAGACTACAGATAAGAGGAGTTCAGCCGTTTCAATGTAAGTCTTCACACAATAAGGTGAAAACTGTTAATACTAATCTTTACTACTTAAACATTAAGATAAATGGAGATTACATTAAAGCGTTTCTAAATTCAAGTTAAAGGAATACAATGTTGGCCAATATTACAAATTATTGCTTTGTAATAGGTCTCGACATAAAGGTTGCTTTTATTTTGATCAATTCTAGTTCTAGAAATTGCATACTAAAAATATGTTGGAGGCCCTCTTGCAACTTCTTCTGTTAAAACCAATAAAAAGCCAGGTGTTCACTTCACATTTCTATAAAAAAAACATTACAAGCCTTTCTCCCCTAATAAACTAAGAATCCCCCTTTACTCCTGGCTTCTGTCAGCAGCAGAGAGTGCCTACCCTGTAGTAGGTGCTTTGCTCCTGCTGCTTCCGCAGTAGCTCCACCACTGTGCCAAACAGCAAGGTGACATTTATGCCTCACCTTAACAAAGGCATTTTAAGCTTCCCTGTTTCTTCAAATCTGCCCTAGGAGACATACAACCAGTGATAATGCTGATGGGCTCAGTTTGAAATGTAGACCAGTATGTCAATGGCTGGCCATGATGTGCTGTCCGTCACTCCGAGAGGTACCAGTCACTACTTCCAGGGTCAACTTGTGGTTCTCACCATGCAACACATACTTGTAATTGACATTACAATGTCCTCATACAAAGGGACACATTTAAATGGTCTACCGCCAAAATGGTTTTCAGAATCATCTTAAAATGGGACTGCTAAGGGATGAGGTCAGAGAGATGAAAGAGAAAATCATTAAAAGAGAAAAGAGTTGAGAAGATAAATGAGTGAAATGGAAAAGAGAGAAGGAAATGGGAATTGGTGGAGCTAGCGAATGGAGGATTCCAGTTCAAAATAAGTTGGAGGTCCCCCTTCCAATATGTCTATTCAAGGTAAGGATCAATAAATAGCCAGAAATATACGTGGGTGGTCAGATCATGGAAGTAATTAGTTGCATTCTCCCCTAATAAATGCAGTTCCTCTTTACTCCAGGACACTGCTACTAGAAGCAGAGGGCCCATATCCAATTGTTGGCCCTCTGGAAGGGGGGTTAAAATAATTAATGGAATAAAATACATTTCTTCCCATTGCCTTTTCGCTGCTCCAGACCTAGAACGTGCCAGTGTTGCATGAAAATGTTATGACTAAATATACAATGTTAGTGTGGCCTCTATCCTCTTCATGATGTTGCTTCATATACAATATTAGGTACATGGGGTTTCCTTTTGCACATTACCATGGGTACATAGCGTTTTAAGAGTGTGGCACTAGCAAGATGCCAAGGTGTCCTTGTGACTGTGCCAATGTCGGCAAGTGTTATTTTGGTGGCATTTGTCAGATTGAAGCTATATGGAAGAATGTAATCTTCATATTAAGGGGCCATTGTGGTTAAAATAATTTTACATGGTCTTTTTAATTGTTAAACTTGATAATGGGCAGTCTGGTTTAGACTGACACCTTTTTCAGGAGGGTGTGCAAACTGAGGAGCTATCCATTAGTCCATTTGAAAGCACTGGTAGTTTTAACTGTTGCATTCTATTTGTACATATACAAACTTTATCTGGAATCAAAGTCTCCTCCTTCCTCATGGGAAGTTGATTAGCAAAAACCAAAATGGTTAATTCCACGGCAGCATAATAGTTTATAAAACATAAGAAATTAGAAGCTGTATTATTATTTTCTTTTCAAAAAGTGTTCTCCACTTACAATACCAATATACTGTAACAAACGTGCAATGTATAATTAGATTTGATGTACTTTCTGTGTATTTCAATAAAAAATATTAAAATAAAAAAAAGTGTTCCTCAAGGAGTATGTTTCAATTATAGAATCATTGTTGTTGTTTCATTCAGTCGAGTTCGACTCTCCGTGACCGTATGGATTGCAGCAAGCCAGGCACATCTTGTGTCTGGTAGTGCTTATCCATAAGGTTATGATGGCAAAAATACTGGAGTGGGTTACCAGTTTCTTCTCCAGTCAACTGTGATTTGTCTGACCTCTCTCCTATAATTTGCCCATCTTTGGTGACCTTACATGGTATAGCTCACAGTTTTATTGTAGTACACATGCCCCTTCACCACGACAAGGTGTCGATCCAGAAGGGCGTAGAACTATAGTTTAAACCAATCTTTTACACCCTCAAGATTTTCTGATACATAATATAAATCCTAACACTGTATTTCACACTGCGCACTAAGGTGCCTTATACATCTAATTTCCTTCAAGAGTAATGTTGTGTGAGCCTCAAAAATATATCATGATTGTGTCCACATCATTTTATTAACATTAATTCATGAATGGAAACACATTTAAATGGCACATACCGTAGCACTGTGTGCCAGATTCATGTGGGAAGGTAATTTGCCAAGCATTTAAAATGTTTTGCCAACTAAGCAGTAACTCCCTGGGAGGCAAAATACATAATTCATAAAGAAGTTCATAGTCTATTTAGTAAATGAAAATAATGAAATTAAATAATCGTGTATCTCTCCTAGTGTACACTCCTCCTCCTCCTCAATTTCTCTTCAAGTACCTCAATATGAAAAAAAGATAATATGAATTTAAAATGTATGAATCTGTCTAAGGGCATAATTAGACACGAAAAATGTCAAAAAGGTTTTATTTAGAAGAAGGAATATTTTGTTATGTCTCTTCCCAGACCCAGGGGGGCATCTATGATACTTTGGGGAAGGTTGCATTTATAAAAGGGGATGATTACATTTTTGTAGAACAGAACTTGCATTATTGATGAAGCAGCCTGATCTGTGTATGTGGAGGAAGGGGATAGGTGCCAAATTCCAAATGTCTTAAAGGGACATGGAAGGTTTCTGGATTTCACTTGTTATATACTATAAATATGAATCTCCTTATTTTTTTAGTGCTAAATAGTTCTGATTTTTCTGCTTAAAATCTTACAAACAGTTCCAAACTCATCTCTCCCCTCTGCTGCTAAGTGTACTTCTAAGTAGCAACCAATCATTGGCGACATTCTGCAACATTCTATTTGAGAAGGGTCACTGACAGGCTAATTTGAAACACTGCACTTCTCACTCTCTGTATTCATGCGCTGCAAACAGGTATTTTATGATTTATAGGCAAAAAAAAAACAGCGTTTTAAGCATCACATATATAGTTGTGAGCGTACAAGTTGTTGCTAACGCTGCGGGCTCGCGCAGCGAGCCAAGGCCCTCGCGAAGCGAGGGCACTGCCCGAGGGTCTCAGTTGCTGGCATGGAGCGCCGTAGGCGCTCCATGCCAGCACCTGAGGACCTCGCAAAGCGAGGGCCGCAGTTGCTGGCATGGAGCGCCGAAGGCGCTCCATGCCAGCGACTGCGACCCTCGCAAACTTCACGTCGCAACCCAAACAGCACGACACACACATTACGACACTCGCAAACAACATACGACACACGTTCACACACATTACGGCCTCGCAACACTCGGACGCAACTCGCGAACATTACAAAATGTAAAACACAATACATACACACAGCACATATATAAAAACCTTACCTACACCAAGAGGGAGCACCCAGGACCTCAAAAATGCAACTTAGACCTCGATTTTACTAGAAATAAAACAGTTTAGAGACTAAAAAAAAATCTAAGCGAGAGAAAAAATGGCCGCCGAACAAAACGAAAACGAGGCTACAGCACTCTAAACTCGCAAGACACCACAAGAAACTCGCAAAACACCACAAGAAACTCGCAAAACGCCACAAACGACATACGGATATTCATACCACACAGTGCACACATTCAGCACGCTTACACAGCAGCTCCACACCACTACTGCAGCAACATCAACACAGATTGCCAGCTCTTCATCACAATGCTTCAAAATAGGTACAGTATATTCATTTATTCATGTATTACATATTTCATTATTATACACCAAACAGCATTAGCTACCTTACAATTTCATTGCCGTCATTTTTTGACGGGCAATTCGCTAGTTTCTTAATAAAATAAAGTACATAGAAGTAAATAGATACATAGGTATATTATATTCCTAGAGAAATCCAGAAAATTATCAAATGTCCCTCCCTGCTCCCTCCCTCCCTCCACATTGTAAAGATGGCTTTCCATGGATTACCAGGCTGCTAATGTTGTTAGAAACATGTGAGGATTTTCCTAAAATACAATGATCCTCTTTTTTCATTGTTCTCAACTCTTCACTGTTTCAACCTGAAAGTAGAGCCTGTGGTGATGGTTAACTCGGTACTTGTTATGCAGCACAGTATTTAACATTAAGCAAAGTAAGCAGATGCCTAAGCGTGCTTTGCTCACAAGGGTGCCTTTCTGCCAGGTCATGCAATGCATTCAGATTTTTGTTTAATTTACTTTTGCATTATGTTCTGTATGATGCAAACCTACAGCCTTATTAAATTGTGATTCAGTAAATTTCAAAGGGCTCTCTATAAGCACAGAGCATATTTTGTTTACAGAAATTTTTAGTTGGTGAACTTTTATCCAAAATCAAGGTCTTCACTAACTAAAAACTTCTGTAAATAAAATATGCTATGTGCTTATATAGAGCCCTTTTACATTTACCGAATAGCAATTTAATAAGGCTGCTAGTGTAGTTTATCAGAGGCACAAGCAGATTATTTATAGCCCCCATTATTGTGGACATACATAACTTAGTGGATATATATATATATATATATATATATATATATATATACTTATATATATATATACAGAAGGGGTGGACCTATGCCAAGGGCACCAGAGCTCATCCGGTCTCAGCTACTAACACTGGAAACAACTCAGTATAGGAAGAGCAAAAGAGCTAGACAACCAGTGGTAGACAATCCGGCAGATGATAAATGTCCAAAAAACTCACAAATCATATACTACAAAAGTACTATACATATAAGTATTCATTCCCATGAACTTTTCCCACATATTGAAGTGTTACGACCCTGGAATTAAAATCTACAAAAAAATAGTCCCATTATTTTAACTGGAAAAAAAATATGTTTTAAAAAAAAAACGGATAAGTCGTAACTGCATAACTATTCACCCCTTTGCTGTGAAACAAAAGCTCTGACGCAACCAGTTGTCACATTAGTTGAATTAAGTCCACCTGGGAGTAATTAAAATGTCAAAAGATCTCAGAATAAACACACCTGTTTCTGAATAGTCCCAGTGTTTGTTAGAGAGCGTAACTAAATCAGGCAGCATCATAAAAACCAAGAAGCTATCAAAATAAGTCTGGGATAAAGTTCTGGAGAAGCATTATTGTTGATGTGGTTATGTAAAAGATCTCAAACCATGAACATCCTCCATAGCACAGTTAAATCGTCACTCTGCCTAGAAAAGAACATCCACCAGATCTCCAACAAAGAGGCCAATGGTATATGTGAAGGAGCTGGAGAGACGTATGGCTGAGATAGGACAACTGTCCACGGAACAAGTAATAAAGTTGGACTTTATGAAAGATTGATTGTCTAAGAGGCCAATGCTATCTGAAAGAGCTGGGATAGGAGAACTGTTCATGGGACAAGTAATAAAGGTGGACTTTATGAAAGATTGATTGGCTAAGAGGCCAATGCTATCTGAAAGAGCTGGGATAGGAGAACTGTTCATGGGACAAGTAATAAAGGTGGACTTTATGAAAGATTGATTGGCTAAGAGGCCAATGCTATCTGAAAGAGCTGGGATAGGAGAACTGTTCATGGGACAAGTAATAAAGGTGGACTTTATGAAAGATTGATTGGCTAAGAGGCCAATGCTATCCGAAAGAGCTGGGATAGGAGAACTGTTCATGGGACAAGTAATAAAGGTGGACTTTATGAAAGATTGATTAGCTAAGAGGCCAATGCTATCTGAAAGAGCTGGGATGGGAGAACTGTCCACGGGACAAGTAATAAAGTTGGACTTTATGAAAGATTGATTGGCTAAGAGGCCAATGCTATCTGAAAGAGCTGGGATAGGAGAACTGTTCACGGGACATGTAATAAAGCTGGACTTTCTGGAAGAGTGATTTCCCAAGAGACTGATGGTTATTGAAAGAGCTGAGATAGGAGAAATGTACATGGTACAATTAAGAAAGCTGGACTTTATAGAAGAGTGATGAGGCCAAGAGGACAATGGTAACTCTGAAGAAACTGGAGAGATCTCCAGCTAAGATGGGATAACTGTCCGTTGGACAACTAATAAAGATGAGTGAAAAGAAAGCCATTGCAAAAAAAACAAACACATATAAAATCTCTTTTGGAGCTTGCCAAAATGAATGTGAAAGACCAAAACTGGTCAGGATTGAGGGCAACATGGATGGAGCAAAATACATGTATATTCTAGAGGAATGACCAGCAGGACTGGATCGCTACCTTGTGTTGTGAAGGGGCTTGTGTTCCTCAATGAAGCTTTGAACTATACCATATAGGGTCACCCAAGATGGGCAAGTCATAACAGAGGGGTCAGACAAATTGTGGTCCACTGGAGAAGGAACTGGCAACCCACTCCAGTATCTTTGTCAAGAAAACCTTATGGATAAGCACAACCAGACAGAAAATGCACTTTATCACTTTTTTATTTAGGTTATATTAAAATGTAATTATTTTGTGGTGTCTCTATAGCAATTATATCATCATACTTAACTTTTTTCAGTGTTTGTTCATTGCTGCTATATGTTACATTTTGTATTGTTTTTAATATGTCGTACTTGTATATGTATTGAATACATTGAGAAATTTTACTTATTCAGATAAAAATGTATGAATTATGATTAATCAATTACTACACTTTCTTAGGAGGTTAAGCCGGTTTGAATATATAGGTGTTCTTTTTCTCTTCTTTTGTTTATCAGACACAAACTGTGCCTCACATGCTGCTGTCATGCGGTCACGGAGAGTCGGACACAACAAACGACCCTAAACAGCAACAAGCTAAAACTAAGAACCTGAATGTCTTACAATGGCCCAGTCAAAGCCAAGACCCCTTAAACCAATTTAGGAGTAAAACATGAAAATTAGAATTCGGCAGCTGAATAATTTTTATATTAGTAAATCCAGCCCAGCTTTTTATTGCAGCAAAGGATGAACAATAGCTTTTTACTGCACATCTAATAATACATTCCCTTGCAATCACGTCATGAAATAAATCTTAAACTGGCAGAAAATATGTCCCTATTTAACAGACCCAAAAAAGTAGTCAGGCTTTCACAACCCTAAAACAGCCTTTCCACAAATTATTGGAAACAAAAGAATACATTTTTGGATTTTGGTAATAAATAGGATAATGCCCACTCTTGGATTATATATCAAAAGGATTAACAAAAATATGTTAAAATACTTTCTTTATGTATGCCAATTCTGTCATATAAATTATCTTATTTACAGGAAGAAACTAACTCAATTTAATTAAAGCATGTGACATATTCCAAAAATATTCAATGTAACAAATAGATATAAAAGACGCCCAAACTATATCTATTCTCAAGAACCTAACAAAGGCCTCTATTAGGAAACATTCCTTTTTTACTACGTTATACCTTATTTCTTGTTGGCCAGGTATTCTGGCGATTATTGGCAAGCACTCATATTAGCACTGAAGAATATCCCAGTCTCACAAGCAATAAGTTACTAACTTAAATATTGTTTAACTTGGATCTTGATGCATTGCATAAGCCGAGCAGCTGGTGAGTGAAAATTCATTTTATGCCTAATATATTTTTTATGTACCAGTAGATAATGTACCTTTATCACATTCCACATTAATTTGTTTCTTTACTGAGCAAAAGTGGTGGCTAATTACTACATTACTTTAAAATGAAAATTGTGGTATTCCACGGGAGCTATTTTGGATTATTTAGCTGAAAGGGTTGGGAAGCATTGCACCCCCACCCTTTTTCATATAGCACCAGTGCACCACCCCCCTTTGCTGAATCTTGCTGCACCCCTTGAAGATATCAGGAGCCTTACATTATAGCACATAGTTAAAGTTCTATCAGTACATTCCCTCACAATTCTGCAGTTTCTATATCATGCCTTTAGATTGTGTATTTACAAGTTTTTTGTATTTTAAGGAGCTTTGGGAACAAGCACTATGTAGGTTAGATTTAAGCTCAAATACAGGGCTTTCCCATTCTTTTGCAGTGTGTTAATATTGTATTTTTGCCTCTGCCCTTAATCCCTGTATAGTGGCTACAGAATATGCTGACACTTTACAAATAAATAAATAATAATAATAATAATAATAATAATAATACTAATAAAGCCAACTGTGCCCTATTACCATTCTATGCTCTATATGGGTTAGACTGGACAACTTGAAGAAATGGTACAGAAATAATTAATTACATGATACACACAGTTTGCTTGGACACCCAAAAAAACATGCTACCTCCTATCACTTCAGTAACCAGCAATAGTTTCTGTATCTGAAAAGAAAGCAAGATGGCAAGGGCTACAAAGTGGCAGCAAAGTATAGGGGGCATGGGTTCTGTGAGGGAGGAAGAAAGGAGATAGGGATGGGTGCTGAGAGGGGATGGTTGCTGACAAGAACTGGGTGGGGATGGATGCTAAGGGGACACAAAACTTTGTTTTGCACCAGGGCCCCCAGTCTCTAGCTCCGCCACTGGAGGGGACAATTCATGAGCAGCTTCTGGAATCAGTGTCCTATTCATTTCTTCACCTAGTGAAGTAACCACTTGTCCTACAAACATCAGTCTATATTACCTTTAGAGTTTAGAGAGGGATTATTTACCAAATATTAAAGTTCTACAACAGCAGAGCATGGAAAGATACAAAAGACCAGATGCAGGTGGGGTAATATCACTGAATGTTTTCTTGGTAAATATGAGTAATCATAATAATTTTGAGGCTAGAATCTGCTGATTATAGCATGGAAAAATCAGGACAGCACTGTAACTGGAGGTTCAAAAATTCAGTTTTGCCAGATAGGAGAAGTTATCGGACAGATGTTTTTATTAGTATTATATGATCCACTGACCTAATGTAGATATTCCAGCAACATATGGTCTCCAGATGCTTATAATTTGGACCTGAGATTTGGACCTGGTTCAAAGACAATATTATTACTACTATTTCTGGTTTAAATATCCTGATGCTGTCCGTATACAAATCCAATACAGATCTACTTAGTTTGGAAGTGGTTAACTCATCAGCAAGATGATCACTGCCAAATTTAGATGCTTTATAGTCTGTGTTTAGTTTGGGATTCTGTAAAATATAATCTAGCGCACTGTTCAGTATCACAATTTGTGATATATCTAAATTAAAAGTGACAATGAGGAGAACTTGTTTTGCACATCATGCCAGCTGACATTAGTATATAATCTGTATTTAACATGATTGGAAGCCTATTGTTTTGTTCTCCAAATATATCTGTCTAGGTTAGAAAGAACTTCCAGACACATAAAATATACTGCTACATATACAGTCTGCTTCATTTCCTGAATCACCTAAGGCTGCATGTGCTCCTTGGCATTTTCCCATATTCCTGTAGTTCATATAGGGTTATGAGGTAACCATATTCACTTGTGAACACTCCTAAAGTCCATTAAATGGTTTGTGAACATGAGGTTTCTAATAAAAAATATTATTATTTTTTTTATTTTTATAAATAGTATCTATGTTCTAAATCAATAAAAGGGACCACTGATGGGCTTATTTTTCTTTTTTCCCCCCCAAAAACAGAATATAAACAACAATCAAACTGTTTCTAGAAAGCAAAAATAAATAAATAAACAAAACCTATATACTGTATATGCATTATTCTTTACAGGGTAGCACCATATTGCTTTCTTCAATGCTGCTACTTGTTACTTGTCAGGTGGGTCTGTCCTTGTAAACTAATAACTATGTAGTTCTGAAGAGAACAGATGTAACTGACACATTCCCACTGTGCAAATAGACACATCCTCAGTATTCAAAATCTCCTCCCAAATCAGGAAGTTGTTCTGCTGATGCCAAAATGTTACTTACACTAGAGCATAATTACATATAAAAGATACTTAGAAATTAGAATTTAGAGCCTGTATTTTTTTGATTTCTAACACATCTGGGAGAGACCTGAAGAAAAAGCATGCCTTTTGATCAGACTAATCTATGACTTTTTTAATGACCATTGAATTTAAAAGTTATGCTCTGCACCATCAGATAGAGGATTGTATGGGAGGCGTCTGATTACTGCTAAATTGAAGGAGTTAGATATATTTTACTTAAAATAGAATTACACATATGAAAGTCTTTCAGTGCATTGACAGTCACAGTCACAGATTTCGTACTACACACTTTGAGATTCTCATTCTTTCCACCAATTTACAAGGCATCCAGAACATGAATTTGCCTCTGCAGAGCTGCCATTTACAGCTATTGTTCTGATGATGCAAAGACTGGCACACTTTTCAAAGCTTACATACAGTGTCTGTCTGAATCCTGTTGTTGTATCTGACCCAGTAGCTGCTTGTCTCTCCTAGATTAGAGCTCAACCCAGCTCAATTCAATAAACAAACTGATCTTATGAAGTAGCTCACTGACTGTATGGCCCCAGCATCTATCCTGATTATCTAGCCTCATTAAATTGGGGCTACGTCTAAAACGTAGCTCATAACTACCAGATTTATGTGTTACGGTATTAAATTAGCCCTGTAACCGTTGCTCGCAGCCGCCTTTGTCGTGTTAACAAGCAGGACATCTGAGAATAGGCTATGTGCTGAGCAACGTTAAACTTTGCGCACGGAAATCCTTTGATCCGACAAGCACGTAACCGCTACTTGTTCAATTCAGCTATTAAGTTGCAACATGGTCACTCGCAACCAAGCACGTAACACGCAAATGGAGCCCAAAGGCCAACATGTGCTAGAGGACACCAGCAAGGCAGGTAAAGTACAATCCGTAGCACTTGTAATGCAAATAACATCACTTTATTGTACTTTTATTATAAGGGAAAGTGATGTTATGTCTTAGAATCAATAGCACAACATTCTCATGCCCGCATATTGGCCCCGAAAAATCCTTAATTTCATGATTATATTTTGTGTTATATCAATGTGTTATGACATATACTGTAACTCGCATGTAATAGAATATCATATTTACTGCTTTTATATTGCATTATATCTGGTCTGTGGGTTTGCTTTGTTGAATCTACAACTGATCTCTTCAATTTCAGAGCATAGTCTTGTCTTTAACAATTCTGAAATTTCTGAAATATTCTCCTTGCCAGTATTTGGACAGAGCTCTATAATTTCAGTCTATAACAGTTGGGTTTAGTGGTGAAAATTATACTGAATCTTAAGCTTAGACAATGTATTTATATCAAAACTACAACCAGTCAAATATATTTATAGAAAAACATTAATTCTTCTTAAACAACAGGGCCAAGGACTGTGTTTGGCACATGATTCAAAGTACAGAAGAAACCATACAACCCGAGGGAAGGAAAGGCAATCTCTATAACGAATGTCTTAAATTCGAGCCATAAGATTATTTTTAAGTGCAGTGAATTCCTTGTATAATGATTGAACAGGCTCCAGACTATGTCTATAACACTGATAGTTTGGTAAAAACTTCACATGCTGTGAAGGTTTGTAACAACTATCAGCAAGATGCATGCAGAGAAACAAAAAAATATTTTGAGATAAATCATTATATGTAGACTTCATTTTAAACCACTAGTTTGACCTGTAGCTTGAGAAGTAAGATTATCCTATTGGGATTTACTCTTCTATATAGTTATCACATATATAGTTGTGAGCATACGAGTTGTTGGTAATGCTTGCGGGCTCGCGTAGCGAGCCTCGGCCCTAGCAAAGCGAGGGTCGCAGTTCTTCGGCGCTCCTTGCCAGCAACTGCGACCCTAGCAAACTTTACGTCATAACGCAAACAAAATACGAGACACGTTACGACCCATTACGACCTCGCAAACAACGGCCGCAACACTCGCACATCAAAACATCAAAAATCCAACAAATACACACAACAATACATAAAAAGCTTACCTACAGCAAGAGGACCTCGAAAACTAAAGTTACACCTCAATTTAACTGAAATTAAAGCAGTTTAGAAACTCAAAAATTCTCTAAGCAAGAGAAAAAAATGGCTGCAGAAAAAAATGAAAACGAGGCTACAGCAGTCTAAAGACGCAAAACACCACCAAACACCTACGGATTTGCCGAAAAACACCTACGAGATTAGAAAACAAGGACGCAACCCGCGCAACACCAAAAACATTACAAACACAACAAATACAAACAACAAACACATAAAAAGGTTACTCACATCAAGTTTAGAGTTTAGAGACCCGAAAATCACCTAAGCGAGAGAAAAAATGGCCGCCGAACAAAATGAAAACGAGGCTAAAGGTCCCTAAACATGCAAAACACCACCAAACAGCTACGGATATTACGAAAATCTTTCACAACATAGAAAACGAATATTCCGAAAAACTTGCACGACATAGAAAACGAACGACGCTACATCAGCCACATTATATACACCAAACACCATTAGCTCACTTACAATTTCATTGCCATTTTTTCTCTCACTTTGACAATTTTTTAGTATGTAAACTCTTTTATTTTGAGGTAAATGAAGCTGTAAGTTGTTTTTTTGAGGTCGTGGATGCTCCCTCTCGCTGTCGGTAAGCTTTTTATGTATGTGTTGTGTATTTATTGTGTTTTTTTTTTTTTCATGTTCGCGAGTTGCGGCCGTATTTTTTGGCTGTGGTTTAACGGCTTCGTGATTTGCGGCCGTATTTTTTGGCCTGTGGCGCTCATTGCCAAAGTGCCCCGTATTAACGTTAGTTTTGCAAGGGCCTCAGTTACTGTCATGGAGCGCCGCCAGCAACCGAGGCTCGCTTTGCGTCGGCCTGTGGCCCTCGCTTCGCGAGCCGCGGCCCTCGCTACACGAGAGCCCGCGACCCTCGCATCGCGAGGGCCGCGGGCTCGCTATGCGAGCCCGCAAGCGTGAGCAACGGCCCATACGCTCACAACTATATATGTGCTTGTCAAGTATGCTATTTAGAGAGCACTTTCAATAGAACTCAATATCCACAGATCCTCCCATTCCACCCAGACTGTCATCATTAAAACAAAAGTGAATTTAACAGTTGTATGCTAAATAATGTATTTATGTATTTTAAGCCACCAATGGTTAAAAATATAGTTTTAATTATTTGCTTTTTTATGTTTAGTGAAAAATAAAAAAACTAATGAAGCAGAAAGCAGTTTGTAAACCACTTTTCTAACAATGTCAATATTCCTTTCTGATTAACTCTTTAGTCTGCAAATCCATGACTAGACATTTTTAACCTTGACAGGATGAAGAAAAAATTAATTTTTATTGTGTGGTATTTTAATTGTCTGATTTGCATTTGCCTTTTACTCTACCTTTCTAACAGGGTGATGTCATTAGGTGTGAGTCGCACTTGACACTCCACTTGATTAAAACAACATAGGCAGTATTGTCGGTGGTACTATATAGTATAAGTGCATTATGTCATCATATGATGAATCGCTGTCCTAGGAATGTTTATACAGGGGTGTAAAGGATAGATTGACAGCAGCTAACTCTGTCCTCTCTGATTGCACGATTTACTGACAATATTTCGCATATTTTATGTTACAGAGGAATTGTTAAGAGTCACTTACCCAGCACTCTGATTCAGGTCATTTATTTTAAACGATCCAAAATATGATATAAAGTGAAGGTAATAGAAGTTACTTCATGAAAAGTAATCTTTTCTATGTCCATTTCTATGATGATAGTTAACACAAAGTTTGTCATTTTGAGCTGTCAGTCAGGCCTTTCATGATCCACTCATAAACAGAGAATTCTGAGAGGTCATTGGCATTTACTATACCCCGGAAATATTTGGTCCACTATTTTTAGTGCAGTCACCTGGGTCTGAGCATGCCTAGTCTACTTTTGTGCAGTAGAGTGTATGTGAATACATGTTTCTTGTCAAGTAGGATAATTGTTAATCAGTAAATTGATATTTTATACTTAGATGTATTTCAGCCTAGGCCAGCAAGGCCCCGGCCTAGGGTAGCAAATTTTCAGGCTGCCTGAAGGTATAGATGCAATATCATGTAAGATGCACATAAATATACATATACAGAGAATAGTCTGTCTGTAAGTGTGCCTGCTACTTTCTAACTTACTGTAAACTTACCTAGACACACATTATTTTCTATATAGGTGTGTGGTAAATTTAGGATTAGGATATAGCAAGTGGAAAGGATGCATCATGCTGTGGGGATGTTTTACAGCAGCCGGGACTGGGAAACTGGTCAGAGTTGAGGGAAAGATGGATGGTGCTAAATACAGGGATATTCTTGAGCGAAACTTGTACCACTCTGTGCGTGATTTGAGGCTAGGACGGAGGTTCACCTTCCAGCAGGACAATGACCCCAAACACACTGCTAAAGCAACACTTGAGTGGTTTAAGCGGGAAACATGTAATGTGTTGGAATGGCCTAGTCAAAGCCCAGACCTCAATCCAATAGAAAATCTGTGGTCAGATTGCTGGTCACAAGCGCAAACCATCCAACTTGAAGGAGCTGGGGCAGTTTTGCAAGGAGGAATGGATAAAAATCCCAGTGGTAAGATGTGGCAAGCTCATAGATACTTATCCAAAGCGACTTAGAGCTGTGATTGCAGCTAAAGGTGGCTCTACAAAGTATTGACTTTAGCGGGGTGAATAGTTATGCACATTGACTTTTTCTGTTATTTTGTCCTACTTGTTGTTTGCTTCACAATAAAAAAAAATAACATCTTCAAAGTTGTGGACATGCTCTGTAAATTAAATGATGCAAATCCTCAAACAATCCATGTTAATTCCAGGTTGTGAGGCAGCAAAACAAGAAAAATGAATACTTTTGCAAGGCTGCCTATAAATACATAACATAAATAGTAAATTACAGATTTTAGGCAGTAATAAGCTTTCCAAAGTGTGGTACTAAAAAATAAGCGATCTTTTTTTTAAATAAAATAAATTGAAACAATATGCTATTGTGTTGTAAAAGCATTATTGTTACTGTTTAGCTGCTTCTACAAAAGGAATACTTTAAACACTGAAAATTATTCAGCCGTTTCTATTGAAATTTGAATTTTTTTAGTGCCAGATCTTGCAATAATGGAAACGTCTGTAGTCTAGAATTCTCTTTCCTCTTCAGAGAGCACCTAAACAAACAAGGCAATGGCCGCCCCACAGTAAGAGGTAATACCCTTTAATCTCTAAAAAACATATTGTCATTTATTAAGAAATTTCTTCTAAAGGGCATACTATAAACATGATCCTTTCAGCAAAAGCTGCAGATCAGCATACAGAGATATCTATTTGTTCATGCAAGAATATAACAATGGACACGTTGCAAATTCTCAGAATAAATTCACAGCACTGGAATGTCCCAAGGATATAATTTACTAGCATACGTCTGGAGGCTTTTAAGTAAGATGTTGCATTGACTTCCGAGACATTGTGAATCAAAATAACAAGGCTTAATTGACTAGGAAGTCGATTATATTATTTATATTATACACGTGTAGAATAAATAATGTGTACATTCATATTTCATTTATAATCTGAAGAAATTCTATTTAAATTCCCTGCATTTTACTCACTATTGTTTAAACTAACACCAACATAACTCCTGTCCTAAGGATGGAGTTATAAAAAGAGCCCTTAAGTTCCATATTTAATGTTCTCTTTTTTACAAATTATACAGAATAATGGCCTTTCATTTATTTAGTTTAATGTGGAATTGGTCATCCCTTTACATTGCTATTGCCTTCATTGACCTCGTTGTTTGAGTCATTTCTCAACAAAGTGTGACCTTGTAAATTAATAATCTGACAAAAATTACTGAAGAATGATAGCAGTTTTAAATGTCTCTGCATTGAAGGTCTCTTTACACTTATAGAAGCACATCAATGGAAAAAATGGTGGCTCCCACTGCAGCATCATTACAACAACAGATAATAAAGGCTACATAAATATCGGACTACGGGTGTCCTTTGATTCCTTCCATGTGACAAATATGTATAACTTAACATTGTAATTTTTTGGTTCATTCATTCAGTCGTATCCAACTCTTCGTGACCATATGGACCGCAACACGACAGGCATGTCTTGTGTGTGGTTGTGCTCATCCATTAGGTTTTCATCCCAAAGATACTGGAGTGGGTTGCTAATTCTTTATCCAGTGGATGGCAATTTGTTTGACCCCCCTGCCCATCTTGGGTGACCCTACAAGGTATAGCTCACAGCTTCACTGAGATACACAACCCCTTCACCACGGCAAGGTAGCAATCTAGAAGGGGAACATCCTAATACAATGGTGCAAAGTCTTCTGAGATCTGTCACAGATTTTCGAACCTTATAACTCCAAGGTTTTCTCTAATGTATTATGATAAAATAAAATAAGATATATAGCATCAATTAATTACTTTCATAATGTAGGACAGTTTGGCACTGGTTTCACAATCAGCATTATGGACTAATGACGCCTTTCATGGAGTACAAGCTCTGTATTTGTAACGAGTGGATGCCATATCAAAAGCTTGACGTTATTTTGGTCTAGCTTATCATTTTAACTTATATCTTCCCCCTTTTGGAAATCTCCAGTTCAGACAAAAAATCTCCTTTTATCTATGCCCTCCATATAGTCACAAAAAAGATGACCAAATAACTTTTCAGTAAGTTAAAGTAAATTTGAACACCGTTTCTGCCCACATTAGTTCTAAGTCCATAATGTATTTGGCTTCAAAATAAAATTATCGTTGAAATATTAACCTCCCCTTAATGATCATAACACAACTCCTTATGAATCACCCACTCTTTATATATGATCCCTCTCTACTTATCATTCACTTCTCTCACAACACTAAGCTAGGGCTAGGCAAGGTAAGTGCTTGAGAGATGCACACAGATCAGTATTTGATGATCTCCCTTCTGCGACAATTGTAATTAACTGAGGGGCAATTTGACTCATCTGTGCATAGCAGGGTAATCATGGCCTGTGTGCATCACTTAGGTCTGACCTTACCTACCCCAGCTCTAGGCCCTAATATGTTCTTCTGAATTCCTGATCTATTAACATGTGGTACCATTGGATGTGTCTAGCATAACCCTCTTAATATTCTATGCAATCAAGCAAAATAGTGAGATTCATTAATGCATTGATCTATTTCACTGAAGAATCAGAAGTGATCAAGTTTGTGTAAGTAATCTGAGATCTAGAGGCAGCATCACCTCATCATTATGAGTTGTCAGCTAAACGGCTCAATACATATATCTAATTTGGTGCATTCAGACACTGAGTAAGCAATTGATTATTGTCCAGCATTATGATGGAATGGGAAGTAAATGGTCTTAACAAAGAGGCATCATCTTTCTATATGGAAAATAGATATACGCAGATACCCCAATAATCTCAGGGCCACAGTTATCCAGTGTCACCATCTAACCATTCCCATCTGATCCAGTCTTATATAACTGAACTACTTACTAAGCTGACCCATAGTCTTCTGTCTTAGTGTCGCCTATAAATTCTTATTATGACGATCATCAACTCCCTCAGTGTCAGTGAGCTATCCTCAAAGACTGATATAATTTCGGGCATATAATATAAAGGGACTATATTAAAATGGCGAATGGTTTTAAGTTTGTGACATATTGTAAGCTCATTTGCATGTCATTGTCCATTGTCCCAAATACTATTTCTTGAGACTTGGAGCCGAAAACAAGTTTTCTGATGCGTTTTAAGACAAGTAAATGTACACACATGTACTGTTCTGCTTGCTGTATCAGTGAGTATTAGCACTGCAAAAAATATCTGATTTATGACAATATGAATAATTATAAAATCTGCCCAAGGGAAATTACGACCCACTGCTTAATCTTCCATCTCTTTTTTGCCATGAGATTAAATATGGGGATCTGAGTCTATATTCATACCAGATTACTAGAACTGCATGAGTATTCAGATAAACTGCTCTTACTGGTAGAAAGTCAAGCTTACTTTGCAGGATATGAGACACTACAAATTATGTATTTGAGTCATAGTTTTATCTACGTGATTTCAAATGGAAAATGCTAATATCTCTCTTTAAATTGTCTCTACAACTTTCCATTCATGTTCATACATGTTGGTATTGTCTTGATTAGACTTGATTAGTCACCTCTGCAGCAATTAAATAATGTAACCTATATATTTACTATAGTCCAAACCTTTTTTTATGCACCAAAAGGTCATATCATCAAAAGGGTTTTATACAAGAAATAATAGATTTATAGTATAGAAAAATACAGTGTGAGTTTGCTTTCTCCTCCTCTGGTCTCATATGTTGTTGGAAACAGAGGGACAGTGAGCCTTATGGGTTACTGAAATGCAACTTATTTTTCTGCCAATTGGTTTAAATGTGAATCAGATAAAAAAAACACAATTAACAAGGTCTCTGGGATTCTTCTTTGCACTTCCTCGTAACTCATTGGTAAGATAAAGGCACATTTATGTTTCTCTTACTGTCTGTTGTACTTCAATTAATATTATATATTTGTTTTAAAAACATATATAAAACATGCTCTATTAAATATATGACAACACATTTTTGGGGTCCATTGGCTATTTAATTTGTATTATATATTTTTGTTTCATTGTGTCTAGGAGATGCAAATAAAACGTGCCATTTAGTACTGCTATATTTTACAGGTGTATCATTCTAAGAGATGTAGTGTGCCATGCTGCTGTAAATAAGGAATGTGGTGGGTATTTCTACTGTAAATATATGTGGGATATTAATTTTATTAAGTCAGATTTATTGGGCTGTTTAATATAACATTTATTACATTTACATAATACATCATTGTAGTATAATTGCATTTAATAGCTAATACAAATCCTTAAAGGTATATATAAGTTTCCTGGGTTCAAATGTTTGGTAAGAAACAGCCAGTGATTATCAGAGAAATATGTGTTATATAGATAAGTTCAATGTACTTACAAAGTTAAATGCAGGAAAGTAAATTCCAGCTTTGAACACCCACAAGGAGCTTACATAACCAAGTATGCAGAGGAAATGCAGGTAGGTATTGAGTTTGAGCTTTCAAAGGAAGTACTTGCTGCAGGATGGAATCACATGGTTGGGTGGGGTCTGAGCTCACAGCTTAATTAGACCACAAGGATATAGAGAGAAACCCAAGACAACATAGGAACCCCAGAGTATGATACAAATGTATCAGCTAACCTCTGCTTTCTCCTGATTGGCCAAAACTAATTATGAATGTTATGATAATCTTAGCAAGGATTTTCAGGGGAGTCAACTAACAAAAGCCTCAGCTTGCGAACTGAAGAGATTTTGCAAACATCAGGGCAAGTTTGTATATGTTTATTTTTGATATTTTTTCATGCAAAAGCATATTTGCATACACTGATGCATTCATAATCCAGAAAACTTAGCTATGCCTTTAATAAAAAAAATTAAAAAATCACATATATAGTTGTGAGCGTACAGGCCGTTGCTCACGCTTGCAGGCTCGCGTAGCGAGGGCTGCGGGCAAGGGCCTCAGTTTCTGGGTTGGAGCACCCCATGCCAGCAACTGAGGCCCTCGCAAAGCGAGGGCCTCGGTTGCTGGCATGAGCGGCCCACACATATCAGTTGTCCGGGGGGACAATGCGCTGCGGGTTGACGCTCTTAACTCCTCCCCCGTCGCTCTCAACTCCTCCCCGTCACTCTTGACTCCTCCCCAGGCTGCTCTCAACTCCTCCCCCAGCTGCTCTCGACTCCTCCCCAGGCTGCTGTCAACTCCTCCCCCGGCTGCTCTCAACTCCTCCCTGGGGAGGGACCGGTGGACATGCTGGGGACTGAGGTGAGAGAGACAGCCTGGAGGGAAAGAGAGACAAGAGGGACAGATAGACAGAAGGGACACAGATAGAGAGACACAGGAGGGACACAGATAGAGAGAGACAGGAGGGAGAGAGACAGAGAGAGACATGAGGGACACAGAGAGAGAGAGAGAGAGACAGGAAGGACAGAGACAGAGAGAGACAGGAGGGACACAGGCAGAGAGACAGGAGGGACACAGACATAGAAAGACAGGAGGGACACACAGAGAGAGACAGGAGGGAAACACAGAGAGAGACAGGAGGGACACAGAGAGAGACAGGAGGTACACAGAGAGAGGCAGGAGGGACACAGAGAGAGAGACAGCAGGGACAGAGCAAGGGACAGAGAGAGAGATGAGGGACAGAGAGAGACAGCAGGGACAGAGAGAGATACAGCAGGGACAGAGAGAGAGAGAGGAGGGACAGAGAGAGACAGGAGGGATAGAGAGAGAGACAGGAGGGACAGAGAGAGACAGGCGGGACACAGAGAGAGAGAGAGAGAGAGAGAGAGAGAGAGAGAGAGAGAGAGAGAGAGAGAGAGGAGGGACAGAGAGAGACACAGGAGGGACAGAGAGAGAGAGACAGACAGGAAGGAGGGACAGAGAGAAAGACAGACAGGAAGGAGGGACAGAGAGACAGGAGGGATTGAAAGAGAGAGAGAGAGGCAGGGAGGAGGGACAGAGAGACAGACAGGAATGAGGGACAGACAGAGAGAGACAGACAGGAAGGAGGGACAGAGAACAGGAGGCAGGGACAGAGAGATAGACAGGAAGGATGGACAGGGCGAAAGATACACAGGAAGGAGCGACAGAGAGAGAGACTGACAGGAAGAAGGGACAGAGAGACAGACAGGAAGGATGGACAGGGCGAAAGATACACAGGAAGGAGCGACAGAGAGAGATACTGACAGGAAGAAGGGACAGAGAGTCAGACAGGAAGGAGTGACAGACAGAGATGTGAAAAGTGAAGTGGAAGAGACGGGAGGGAAAGCGGGGTGGAAGAGACAAGGGAATGGAGAGCAGGGTGGAAGAGACAAGGGAAGGGAGAGGGGGGAAGAGAAACAGGGGAGGGAGAGGGGGAAGAGAAACAGGGGAGGGAGAGGGGGAAGAGAAACGGGAGGGAGAGGGGTGGAAGAGACACAGGAAACGGAGATGGGGGGAAGAGGAGGGAAAAGAAACGGGAGGGAGAGGGAGGGAAAAGAAACTGGAGGGAGAGGGAGGGAAAAAAACGGGAGGGAGAGGGAGGGAAAAGAAATGGGGGGAAGAGACACAGGGGAGGGAGAGAGGGGAAGGGGACACCATGGAGTGAGAGAGGGGAGGGAGAGAGGGAAAAGGGGACACATGGGAGGGAGAGGGGGGAAGAGACACAGGGGAGGGGAGAGAGGGGATGAGACACAGAGGAGGGAGAGGGGGGAAGAGACACATGGGGGGAAAAATGCTCGCAATAAGCAGCTTTGCCGCTCATTCCGAGGCCCATGATGATCGTCAAAGGTGCTTAACGCAAGGACAGTAAAGTAGAGGGGGGAGAGGCTCTCATTGAGAGCCTACCGTCAAGTAGAGGGGGGAGAGGTAAAGGGGGGAGAGGCTTGCAATGAGCGCCAAAGGCGCTCATCGCAAGGCCAGTTAAGTAGAGGAGGAGAGGTTTGCAATGTGTGGCAAACACCATTGCCAGACTTCAAATTTTATTGCTGTCATTTTTGACGGGCAAGTCGCTAGTCTAAAATAATGTTCATTATCAAGTCTAGTTCTTTAAAATAGTATCCTGTAAATATGCAACTTCAGTGATCTTTTAAAAACTGCACATTTTATTTTTTGAACGCCTAATTAATCTTTTTACAGAGAAACTTTGTTGCAGATTTTGATATCCCACACAAACCTTAGATGATACTGTTTGCACACATCTAAGTGAAATGATACACATCAAATGGTTTTCCTTGAAATACCCACTCTTTATGTACATTAGATAGTAAGCTCTGTGTGAGAAACCAGTTTGGATGGAAAATATCTGTTGCAGAAGTGTTTTGCCTCAGCTCTGTTTTTATGGCTTCTGTGGGGTGGTAAATGGATCTTTGTTTGGGATCTTAGAAATTTCCTTCTAAGAACTGGGAAATGAAGCAATCACTGAATAAGACACACATATATTTATATACACACGGGATGGACAAAAACACCTAACACTTAGGAGCCAGAAATATTTTATAGGAACCATAAGCGGTGTTCTATGGGCCTGGAAGGAAGCCCTTCATGTGTTAAGTCATTACTCAATTAGGAATACAATAATAAAAGGGTTAAGCTCAGTAAAGTCCATCACAGGTTCGCATGCACAGCTGTATATTAAATGGTTAAGTTGTTTAATATTAGCTTCAATAATAACACTTAAATGCATGTTATGATAACACAATTTGTGAAATATTTTGAAATCAGTGGAAATATATCAGATTTTCCACTGGGCTGTAGCAGCATCACTTACACAACACGATATGTGTATTTCAGTATAGTGGTCACATCTGTACTTATTTAGGAAAACATTCAGCTCCTGTATTCTGTTTTGATGTTACTACTCAATGGCATTACTAAATTTACATGAAATAAACACAGCCTTATTGTACAGGTTATGGCACTTTATATTGTCAAAATATGACACTATTTTAACATATTATTTGGTGTAATTCAGAGTGCATTCTGGTATATGGTGAAGTAAACATAATCAATATTTGTGACTATCTATCTATCTTTTTTAAATAAAAAGGCATACATGGTTATGGTGGGTAACTAGAGAAGGAGGGGTATTTATCCAGATTGCCCGAATTTTGGTGTCAGGAAGGAATTTGTTTCTCCTTTATGAGACAATTGGCAGTATATCAATGAGTTTTTTGTTTGTCTTCCTCTGGGTTATTTCATAATTTAAAATTCATAATTAACAATGTACTAATTACAAGGATCAGAAGAGATCTAAAAATGTTAAACTACGTTTTTTTTTCAACCTAAATAACTGTTACTATCCATCCATCCATCTATCTATCTATCTATTTATTATTACAGTTTTTTGTAACGTGCCAACATATTCCATAGCGAAAAACAGAGGCTAAGAACAAAGAAAAAAATATAATATTAAACACATGGCAAAAAGTAGAGGGCCTTGTCTTTGAGCCACATTCAATTCGGGCTCACAACTCAATCGCAGACAGCCAAATTGCCTGCGATCGAGTTGCGACCTCCACTTGCGAGCCCCGATCTCAAAAACGGAGCAATTGAATGAGGTTCTTTGAGTTTAAAATCTTACATACATGGTGCTTTTTTTCAAAGAACCTAACAAGATTGATAACTTGCAAACTATCTATCTATCTATCTATCTATCTATCTTTCTATCTATATATATATCTAATACTACACATATGCTGTACCTTTTGCTATAGAATATGTTGGCATGTTACAAATAAAGGATAATAATAGTGTGTATGTATATAAATGCATGTGTGTTAATATATGTGTATATTTTTTTCATTTTAAAATAGGTTTAAAATGGATTTTAGTCGATCAAGTTTGACCTTTCTAGATCTCCTTTGATCTTGGTATTGTGTGAATTGTGAGTTGATCCAAAGGAAGGCAAACAAAAACCCCACATTGAAACATTGGCAGTGGTCGTATTAGGTGAAAAATATTTCATCCCAATAACCGGCAATCACTTTATTCCCTGGATCAATGTATTATCTGTTCTAGTTAACTTATACAATAAGAAGGGAATATACTCACCCTGTCTATAATGTCCAAATCCTTCTGGCGCAGGACTTTCTGCTTCACTTTCTGGCTCTCGGTCTGGGCATTGGTAGTCAGATGCAGACAGGCAGCTGCAGCCAGCAGTAAACTGGCCCAAAGTGCAGACATCTCAAGACTGAATGGACTGGAAAAGTGACCAGAAGAGGCTCCCGGATAGCTGGCGGTGCAGACTGAGCTGCAGCTGAATCACACTGAGGGTCTGTGTGCTATTACATCCTATGGCTGGTCATCCTCTGGGGAGTAGAGGAATTTCCAGCCCCTGAATCTTAAACGTCTCACCGCAGCAAACATGCGCTGAAGGAACATCACAAAACTTTTATTGTAATTTGAAAGCAGACACAGATGGATGGTTGAAAATCATTCAAATCAAGCAAAGATACCGAAGACTTGCAAAGGCATCCAAAGCAAACAAGAGTAAAGGGCACTCCCCATACACTGTGTCTTTGTCCACTGTCAATTCATTGTATACAAAATTATGTTTAAACAGATATGGACTTACTTTTATATTTTATATTGGGTAAGCATTTTTGGATGAGTGTCAAGTGTTACCATCTTTTTTTTTATTTCAAATGCATAATTGTCAAGGTCCAGCTTGCATTAAAAGAATATGGAAGCTTCCCTGTTTTTAATATTAAAATAAAATACTTAAGTGTTTGTTTGCATAGCTAAACATCATTTCATTAAAAGCTCTGTTTCCAAATAGCCCCAACAAAGGCCTGCCTCCAATAACTCATTCACACAGTGTCTCTGTAGTGCTATATGTACTAACCAATCACACATTGTCTCTTGGCATTTCAAAACATGCTTTTGAGACACAGTTTATGATTGTCTAGTACACCTGGGACCAACAGAAACATTATGTGCATGATCTGCTGGGGGCAGGCCTTTGTTGGGATGATTTGGAAGGTTTCAGTGAGTAAAAACAGAGCTTTTAAACGCTTGTTGATAAAATGATGGTACTACTTAGGTAGTTTATTGTAATATTAAAAATTAAAATTATTACCCTTTATTTGTAATGTGATAACATTTCCATAGCACTATATAAGGTTTAGGTACAAAATAAAATACAATAATGCATGCCAAAAAACTGGTTGTATCTTTGAGCTTTAAATCTTATATACACAGTACTTTTCCCAAATGATCTTACAAGATTGAAATACAGCTTTTGAGTACTGATGATCAGTGTAGACATCTTTTTAGATGAAAAAAATATATATTTTTCCCCAGCATTTAGGCTTAAGCTCCCCCCCCCCCCCCCCAACTGTGGCAGAGTAGGGAAAAGCCAGGTATTGTCAGTATAAGTTTTCTCACAAAAAATGAACTGTGCAATCACAATAACTAGAAAGTTGTTTATACTTATATCTATATCTTAACTACTATAAAAGATGGACTATTACAGTGGCCTCCAATAATAATTATGGTAAAATCTCCATACTTGCACAGAGCCCTATCTAATCACTGAGACCACACACACTGAGCTTGAATACATCTCAGGTCAATTTCAACACTATAAGTAACCAAAATACCAGCAAACATCTGTAAAAGCCACATATACCTCATCACTAATGCCTTTACCTACGCACCTGTCCAAATAAAATCCTCCCTGCTAAAAGTGAATCCCTACTGTACTTCAGTCTTAAAGGGACTCTGTTGCTATAAAATCAGGCTTTTTATTTAATTTTTTAAAGAATATGAAAAACTAGCAGTACATTGTACTAGCTATTTTATGCTAAAATGAATAATTCCTGAGTTAATCATTGTTTGTGTTGCATTTTCATAGAAATTAGAAGATGCATTGATTTGCTAATAAGCATCATCACTGGCTTGTTTGTCTTTGTCGTATATACAAAACCCACACCAAATCTTATAATGCTCAGGACAACGGAGATGGCAGGGGTACAGCTGCGGCCATTAATTACAAAAAAATTTTTTTTAAATTATATGTTCTGCTAATGATTTGATTTTGCTCATGTATTTTTATGTTAATTAATAGTGAAGTAAAAAATAGGTTTAATATCAAAATTGCTTTACCCAGAACTATAAAATCAGCATAGAGACAGAACTTAATGAATGAATATATTTATTGGATATAAGTACACAATATATTTGAACTAAATAATTAGAAATGAATATATTTTGTATAATCCATTATTGTAAAAATAAAACAAGAACAATCACCTACAATATCCTATACTTCAGTCGTGCAGTCTTAGATTGTTCATTGATTTCCCAAGCAAGACAAAGGTCTACTCCCTTGTGTAACTGTAAAGAGGTTTTTGGGTGTAGCCTTACACCTCCTATTTATTCACATCCCTTCTCTCTCTCCCTATTGCTAGCGTTCTGGAGTTGTCAGCTAGCCAAAAATCGTACACGAGAATGGACTCCACAGAGACTCTAAATATGTCTGTATACCAAGTACTTGCCGCCACGCCTGGCATTCATTGGTCATAAAGAAAGGAGGTAATAGGAACATGTAACCAGTTATCTAACCAACAGCAGCAAGTTTTTAACCACTTCTTGATTTACTCATGACTATGGTGATCAAAGATTGAGGTTTACATACATCACAACCCTACTACCACTGGCATCATGGTAAAGGGTTGACTTATTAATAAGAAGGTATTAGGGAACATAACTTTGTAAATACTGCGAAGGCCACAGAGTTTTTATGATGTGTGTTTTTTGCTGAGAACTTTAGTGCATTGTGCCTTCTTTCTACAAAGCACAAATGTGTTTACTTTGCTGCATCTAAATGATTTCTAAAAGGGAATAAATAGCAATGAAAGCACTAAGGACATAAATGTACGTAACTGTAACATTTGAAATCTGTCTCTCCATAGAAATTCTACCACAATTTGCATCATTTCTCAGTATGAGCTCCTTTTGAATGCTTTGTCGGTATTATATAAAGAAATAATGTCTCCTTTTTCTCTTTTTATACAGTCATTACCAGCCTTATTCTTCTGGATTCTCAATATCCTGCCTGTACAGCAGGACATCTGTTCCAGCTGTTTACTTTGTAAAGATTTCGAGGTATGGTCGGATACCTAAGATCACAGCAAGTCTGTCTTCAATCAGGACATTTCTGAGTTTTCTGCTTCCAAAAAACACATGGTAGTCCGGGCATTTGGTGCAGAAAGCGTATGTTTACTTCATGTGTTTGAGGCCAAAAATGGGTTGAGCTGGGAGCAAATGGCTTAATTATGATTAGAAGCAAACTGGCATCTTTTACTCGTGAGGCTACTGTCCCAGTTTACAAACTGTCCACAATTCATGGTTTTGAGGGGATATAGTAATAATAATAATAATTGGTATTTTTATATAGACTTGTCTCTCAGAAGGGACTCAACTAATTTAGAAAGAGAGAAAAGACAAAAAAAGAAAGTTGTTACTTACTGGAAGATCTGAGTGAAGAGAATGGTCTCCTGTCTCTATAATATTGTCCAAATTAGGGTTCTTTGTGATTGAGCATGGTAGAGAGTTCTAGCATCTGGGTGCTGTAAGCATAAAGCATGGGTCCCTCAGGTTTGTGACAAGACTCTAGGGGCCTCATTCAATTGCAATTTGCCCAATTGAATAGGGGTCTAAATAAGCACATAACATATTTTTTTAAAGAAGTTTTTAGTTAGTAAACATCTATCCAAAAGTAAGGTTTTCACTAACTAAAAACGTATTTGAAAAAAATATGTTATGTGCTTATTAGAGCACTATTCAATTGGCCAAATCGCAATTGAATGAGGGCCTAGGAATGGTTATTAGATTTTGAGCTGCTGATCTCAGAGCTTGAGTTGGAACATAAGGAGTGAGGAGCTCCTTCAGATAATTTGAGCTCTCATTAAGTAACATTTTATATCTCAGCAGGCCAAGCTTGTAATATATGTAATTGTTCACATGGAGCCAGTGTAGGGCAGAGAGGACAGGTGTTATTTGGCAGGAATGAATTTGGTTTGTTATTAACCTTGCAGCACTATTCTGTACTAACTGTAAGTGATTAATCTCTTTTTATGGCAGTCCTTGACAAAGACAGTTGCAGTAGCCCAGTCTTGACAATATAAAGGCATGCATAAAGTAGGGAGGTCTTCTAGGGGGTATCAAGTGCTTTATCCTAGCTATGTTCTTCAAATGGAAAACTTAAGATTTGATCATAGCTGACCCTTGATGTTTTGAGTGTCATACCATAATCTGAAACAACCCCAAGGTTATGCACTTTCTTAGACTTAAACAGTTGTAAGTCCCCAAACTTAAGTTCCACCCACAGGGAAAACTGATGTCATCCAATGGGGAACCACCAGAAGTACATCTGTATCTTCTGGGCTCAGCAACAGTCAATTCATACTCATCCAGTCTTGGAGCTCTTCTATACATCTGTTGGAGAAAAGATTAGATGCTCTTGGTAGAAGGACAGATAAAGCTGTGTGTCATCAGCATAACAGTGGCAGTTAAGGCCATATAACATTGGAGGTAAAATAGAGCCTTGAGGAACTTCACATGACAGGGGCATGGGTTTAGAGGAGTATGCACCTGAAGAAACCACCTGCGACCTGCCAGTTGAGAACAGTCCATAGTAGTTCTTCAGCCACTCTATTATTATTGCTTGGTCCACTGTGTCAAATTCTGCAGATAGGTCAAGGTGAATTAGTATTGAACAATTAGCTCAATATTTTGCTATCTAAAGATCATTAAAAACATGAACCAGGGCCGTTTCTGTGCTGTGTCTTATGCTGAACCCTGACTGAATCTATTTCCATGTTTGTGCAGATATTACTCTTTATTTATAGAGAGTCTCTGTGTTTAGTAGTGGTATATACTTTGAAAAATGGTAATATATTAGTAAAATTTTACAGGGTCCCATGAACCAGAGCTGGAAAGAGCTATGGTTAGCCACAGTGATGGAGCTAGTGCATGGGGGCCCCAGTGCAAAAAGAAAACTTATTCCCCCCCCCCAGGAGGGGGCACGCACATTATTTTTTGGCAATTCCCGAAACCGCTTCATCATCAACTCACACAGTACATATACAGTATAAAATATATACAAAATAAATATCATTCATATTCAACTGTAGTTTATAACAGAATGGCACAATCATAAAACAAAACATGGCAACAAAGAAAAAAATGAAATGACCCTGTTCAAAAGTTTCCATACCCTTAGTTCTTAATACTGTGTATTGCCCCCTTTAACATCAATGACAGCGTGCAGTCTTTTGTAATAGTTGTCTATGAGGCCCCCAATTCTTGCAGGTGGTATAGCTGCCCATTTGTCTTGGCAAAATACCTCCAGGTCATGCAAAGTCTTTGAGATCTCCCCAGAGTGGCTTGATGATATTAAGGTCAGGAGACTGTTATGGCCACTCCAGAACCTTCACCCTTTTCTGTTGTAACCACTGGAGGGTCAAATTGGCCTTGTGCTTATGGTCAATGTCATGCTGGAAACTCCAAGAGCGTCCCATGCGCAGCCTTCGTGCAGAAGAATGCAAATTGTCTGCTAGTATTTTCTGATAGAATGCTGCATTCATCTTGCCAACCATTATCACAAGATTCCCCGTGCCTTTAGAGCTTACACACCTCTCAAACATCAGTGAGCCACCACCATGCTTCACAATGGGGATGGTATGCTTTCCACTATAGGCCTTGTTGACCCCTCTCCAAACATAGTGCTTATGGTTGTGACCATAAAGCTCTATTTTGGTCTTGTCACAATTACAGTGTGCCAGAAGCTGTGAGGCGGGTCAAGGTGTTGTCGGACATATTCTAACTCTGCTTTTTTGTGGCTTTGGCGCAGTAAAGGCTTGTTTCTGACAACTCAGCCATGCAGCTCATTTTTGTTCAAGTATCATCGTATTGTGCTCCTTGAAACAACCACACCGTCTTTTTCCAGAGCAGCCTGTATTTCTCCTGAGGTTACCGGTGGGTTTTTACTTGTATTCTGAACAATTCTTCTGGCAGTCATGGCTGAAATCTTTCTTGGTCTACCTGACCTTCTTAATAAGTGAACAATACTGACTGGCATTTTCAAAGCTTTGGATATCTTTTTATATCCTTTTCCATCTTTATGAAGTTCTATTACCTAGTTATGCAGTTCTTTTCTGCTCACCCTGGTTAAGTATCTAGCCTACTCAGTGCATCAATGTGAGAGCTAACAAACTCATTGACTATTTATAGACAGACACTAATTGCAATTTAAAAAGCCACAGGTGTGGGAAATTAATCTTTAATTACCATTTCAACCTGTGAGTCTGTAACAAGGCCAAACATTCAAGGGTATGTAAGCTTTTGATCAGGGCCATTTAGGTGATTTCTGTTATTATTATGATTTAGAAATGGCTTTATATGATCACTATCCTTTAATACATTTTCTTTTTTTGCATGATCAGTCATTTTTTCAAAATAAATGCCAAAATTTCACCATTTCTGCCAGGGTGTGCAAACTTTTCAGCACAAATATATATATATATATATATATATATATATATATATATATATTTTTTTTTATACACACTTATAGAAATAATTTATTACCTGCCTGATGCTGCACTCCACTTCTTGGCGTGGGGTGGGGCCACTGCAGGCTATAGGGCCGGGGGGGGGGGGGGGGGCCAACAGTGGTCTGAGGGGGCCACATAGATCTGTGGGTTTCACAAGGACTGAGGGGGCCACAAAAGTGAGGAGGCCAAAAAGGTCTGTGGGGTGCCACAGGGGCCCTCAAGGGCTGAAGGGGCCCCAATGAGCCAAAGAGGCTGAGGGGGAACACAGGGGGAACACAGGGAGCCGTAGGGGCTACAGGGGGTCAACCCGGTACCCACAGAAGGTCCACAGGCACTATAAAAGTCCATGAGGGCCACAGGGGCCACAGAGGATCCGCAGGGGCCATAGAAGACCCATGGGAACCACAGCGGACCCATGGGGGGCACAGAGGGCTGCGGGACCACAGGGGGGCAAAGTTTTCTCTGATGGAAGATAAATAAAAAAGGTCTATCTGAAGTCTCCACCACAATAAAAGCAGGTCCAGCACCACGTGTCCAGATGAAGTATCCTGTATGATGATCCTGTGTGCTCACATTTTTAAATGCTGCATCCAAGGAAGAGGAATTTTGGAGACATCTGCTGCCTTGGTAAATTAATTAATAAGAACCTGAAAATCTGCTGGATAGGTTTGGTCAGAACAGACTTATTAAACCCAACTGAAGAAAGCACATCTTAACACAGGCTATGTAAAATAGAAAACAGAGGTCCCTTCTGGGACTTTTAAAATCCACTGAAAATAGTTTTATGGAGGCTTTGTTTGTTTATGTAGCTATAAAATTTGGGAGAGATTATTTCAGAGCAAAATAAAAAAACAAATTCCACTTCATAACTACCTATTGTATTCAATATTGCTTATTGAGGAAAATCATTTGTGTTTGTTCCTTTCATACTTACTCACCTTAGAAGGACCTCAGATGTAAATTACATATCCATTGAGATCAGTTGAAATACTTGCCAATTTTCAAAAAACAAGTCAATCTGAGTGGGTTTGTTCTATAGGCCTAGTAATCTACTCAGAGAGCAGCTCACTTGTGCCCTTCACAGGGGCAAAATATTCTTTAGTATATCTGCCTGGTCTCACTCAAAAGAGTGATCCAGAATCCAAAATGCCAGGAAATTCTGTGCCACACTATATAACAATATATGTGATGTTCCTGTTTACAGCATATTGTATGTAGATGAAGAGCTAGCATCCTTTAATATGAAAATATATACAAACCACCATCACATGTGCAAACCTAATTATACTCAAGCTGGAATACATGTGCACCATATGTATGAACTAAAAAATAGCTTTGAGTTTTTCAAGCAGATGCATGAAAGCAAAAGTCTGGTGGAAGACTGGTGCACCATATGTATAAAAGGAAAAGTCTTTTTATGAGGTGCATATGGTGCAGTTGTTTTGCTACAGCATTTCTCTAAGTACGACTTTCTACATATGCATGCCTCATAGTAGTCCCAACAACTCAACATGACTGCACTTGGTTATTAATGACAGGTCTGAGCCAGGTTACATAGAAGGAGGAAACCATGTATTGGTACAAACAACATGTTGGGTTGACCATTGACCTAGTGGAAAGGCAGCAACAGAAAGCTAAATGGACCATTGTAGTTTAGGGGAAACTCCCAGTTTCTAACAAACTAACAACATTAGAATATGTATAACTTACCAGTTTTCATATTTTTTACCCGTAACCCTTCGTGATTGGCTGTGGTTATCTTATCTCTCAGGGAGGGAGGGTAGGGCAGTAGAGAGGTGGAGCAGGGTGAGGTATTTGTTATATGATTAGAGCTTTCAGTATGTTACACTATCCTCTTTCCCAGAAAATGCTCAGTAGCACAGACACAAGGATAACTGCAAACCCTGCTGTTGCAGAAATGTAAATGCCCCTCTCAGATATGTAAACTAAAAAAATGTATCATAGATGTCACAGGGAGCACTAGAAAAATATATATTCTCATTGTTTAAGTAAAAAAAGGCTTTATGACATTCTCCCTCCCCTAAACATTCTTTGAATCTAACCTACATTTTTCATACAGGTTTCCATCATACAGTGCTCATAAAGGTGCTGTTTATAATTCAAGAAAGTCCTGAATTCAACTTGTTAAATCCCTCGGAATTACTCAAAAAAGTTCCTCAAGTTGGTGTCAAGTGTCATAAACAGCCCATATAGGTCATTTACACAACCAATAAACACCGTCAATTCAACTCCTAAATGTCCTCAACTTAATTCTTAAATACTCCAACTCAACTATTAACCAAGCCCTTTTTTGTCTACGTTTCCATATACTACTGACTACTCCATTGAAATCTATTGTGGCTGTCCAGACGTACAAGAACAATTATTATGCCACCAAAAACATGCTTAAAGGACCACTGTAGTACCCTAACAACTTGAGCTAGATGTTTTAATTTGATATTTTCATTAACAACATTCATATTCAATGACTTAACAAAGCAGTTTTTAGTTTGCAGCTGCTGCTACATTTTCAGAAACAAATAGCCACATTAAATTTGTATGTATGTGCAACGTGAAACCGGCAACGGCTGCAAGCTTTTGCGGATTTGCGGGGCTATTAAATTAGAACATGCTGCGAGTTACAGGCTTGAGAGGCAAAACCATAAACCATTTTTCGCTCGTTGGATGTGCGGCCGTGAATGTGTCCAATTAGTCTAACTCATAGATACGAGTTTAGATGGAGCCAATCGTCAGAATTACGTCACTGAAAAATGGAGGTGGGATTTCAAAGTCTTACGGGGTTCAATTATGAGTTATGATCAAACCCACATTCCAGATATAATGCAATATTGATAAAGCCGTAAATATGATATTCTATTATATGAGAGTTCCATTGAATGTATTAAAACAGAATATAAACATGAAATAGTACAGAAAGTAGTACAGAACATCACTTTCCCTGTTAAAAGTACAGTAGTGTGTGTATATGTTCATTTAAAGTGCTACGGGTTGGACTTTACCCCCCTTGCGGGTCCTCTCTAGCACCTGTTGGCTACTTGGCTCCATTTGCGAGTTATGGGGTAGAACGCCAGTGATTTTGATGCAATTTAATAGGGCAATTGGAACGTAGTGGTTACAAGCTTGACAGATCAAATGATTTGCGGGCTCGCAAGTTGCATTCAAACATCCCGTAGGGTTTCCTCACTCCTACCCTGCAAGTCCTCAGCAGGCTGGTTTAAGAGGCTAATTTTATAGCTGTGAGTCTTGCAGGCTACGTTACGAGCTGCAGTTTTTCACATTAGGGGAAATTAATGTGGCTGGAAGTGTTCCGATACAATTGTCTCCATTGGCTAGAGACTTGCTGTGTTACAGTGGTTTCTTTGGCAATCAGCTTTTTCTGTAAGGCAGTATATGAATATTTTTTTATTCTTCCATCATATTTTAATGTTCTTAAAACACTTTAGAAGGCAACTCCACTTTCCCCTTAAGCACCACTGTACTTCGAGAAAAGATGGCACTTGTTTGTAAAGTAGGTAACAAACTAACAATGGGCCACATTCAATTGCAAGGGCGTAATTGCCTGTAACCCGAAATTTTGGCTGTGGGTAACGTTTTTTCTAAACATTTAAACTCATTCAATTGTCTCCAACTCGCAACTGTCCTCTCACAGCATCTACAAGTATGATTTCAAGGGGCGTGATCATACGATCTGACAATATTTAAGCAAGCCTGTAATTTACTTCTTAAACACTCGCAATATGTCTTAGACAGAGCCAATAGTAAATGAGACCGTCATCATGACATCAGTTAAACATGGAGTTTAAACTACAATGAATTACTGTTTAGAAGTAAAATTTGTGATCGGACTCCAGAAATGAATAAAAACCATTAAAGCAACTGTTCTAGTCCATGCGGGTGCCATGATATGTGCTAACCCCTTGATTCCTGGGATCGTAGTAACACGGAAATAAAAGTTAAAAATAATTATTTTTTGTTGCAGATTTGCGAGCTTGTGATTGTTGTGCAATGAATTCTGTGTTTAACCCATTTGGGAGTCTTATAAAGTACTACTAATATTTTTTGATACATTTTCGAGTTGCGGGTCAGATTTCATTTGCAAGCTACTTGAAATTTGATAATTGAATATCGATTTTGGGTCTTAAGCACTGTTAACTTTTGCAGGGCTTGACAAATCAGTGGAGGAGATAGGACTGAATTACGTCTTTGGCTGGCCCACAGTGATTGTGGGTGGGTAACCCCAATTGGAATGCGAGTAGGTAAATGTAGGAAATTGAATATCTGTAACTTTTACAAGCTACATTACAAGTTCAAGTATTAACGATTTGGCCAATTGAATGGGCCCAACATTAGGCGTTGTGTAAGCCATGTACATAACAATTTTATTTTTTGGAAAATCTAAATTTGTGAAGATTTAATTTTTGAGCACATGATTACATTTTATCTTTGATACACCAATTCCTGAGATCTGGATCATGAGAATGTGTGTATTGTATCTATCAGTGGAGGGTGGTGTGGACGAGGAAGAAACAGGGAGAGGTGTAGAGGGTGTGTTAATAATGAATCTGACTGAAATTGGCACCACGTCCTTCCCCCTCATGGGCAGAGAAGCAGGGAATGCAATCCTGCTACGCAGAAATGTTAACGCTACTCTAACACACACAGTTTCCACCAATGTATCATGGATGCCTCCAGTGTCCTGCGGAATAATCCATTTTTTTTTACTAATTAAAAACCAGCTTAATGATCTTTTTCTTTATTGTCTTCGGTTCAACATTTTCAAATATATATATTTCATTGTACAGCGATCCTTTAATGACCTTGTCATGGTGGAGACAACCCTCAACTGGATGCTGATACTCTCATTTTAAAAAACAATGTAATATTAAATATTGCTATTATATTTTTTGAAATAAGAATTTTATTAATGATCAATGCATAATTAAAATGCATAAAATATCTATCTCCTCATGTTGCAGATGTAAAGCTGTGATGTAGATGTATTTTGGTCACCATTCTACCTGCGGTAGCTGGTCCAATAACACCTGTGTACACATACCTTTACTGTATATTGAGGTATATATGCACAGGTGCTAAGGGAGTAAGCCCATTCTTGACAAGTTCACTAAAAAATGTAAAATGCTTAATCATGTATGTAAATAGACATGATTCTGTCCACAGATAAGGTAAACAAGTGTCTGTCAACCACTCTAATCTTGAAATTGTTAATGAGGATATACATACATACCCTGAAGCAGTCACGCCATGTTGCTAGCTGTTCACAGGGGCACTCTCTAGGTGCTCCAGTTTGTTAACTTCACTCTTAATTAGCCTAATTTTCAATGATAAGCCACACTATTTACAATGTAATCTAAAGTCTTTCTCCTAGCCAGGATTATCTAAACTGTCTATTACATTGAGCAGGACTCAGTCGGTGATGCTTGGATAATGCATGTCATTTCATGAGTTGCAAAATGTTGTTATATACTCTGACCAAACAGATTAGCTCAACTGCTAAAATGATCAGCAGCACAATTAATGAATAAATTAATATGTACTGGAAGAAGAAGAGACCAAATGCAGGATTCAGGTCAACATTCAAGATTCAACCATTAAATGACCATTTAACTTCATGTTTGTGAATTGCATAACCATTAAAAACAATAGAAGTTGTGTAATCTATAAACATAAAATATATTTTTGAGAGCATCCTAATTTTTAAGACATTGAGTTTAAATGATTCAATGTTATTTTGCTTCAACCTTTCCTGCTTACTTGGAGCTTAAGGGACTGTTGTGATTTATTAGTGGAGGGAGAGATGGGGAGGAGGGAGATGCTAGGAAGATTTATTATCACTGGCATTTTTAGAATTTCACACCTACTCTTGGACATGATTAGGACCAGTTAGATTTCAAGGATAACAACTAGTCCTGCTCCTGCAGAAATGTAATTGCCCCTCTAAAACACACACAAATCCTTCACCAAAGTATCCTGGATTCATAGAAAGACATTGCAGATGCATCAACATTTTTCTTCCAATTACAAAACGGCTTTATGACATTTTTGTTATTTAATTATGCTCTAATTTTTCTTCCATATATTTTTCTGTAATACAGTGAACCTTTTACATAAATTTTTTTGGGGGGCATCTAAACTTTTATATTTAATTTTGGAATACATTTTATAATTTCACTGCAAAGTGCAATTAACTGACCAGGTCACATAATCAAAATACCTGCTCTAATTACTATATATTGCAGGCCAAAGAAAATTAGTCCAATTTAGCCAATAAAGGCGTCCATTCCATTACTCCGGTAAGAAAATAAATCAGAGAAGTTAATCACTAAGAAGAGAAGTAAATCACTTTCAAGCTATCAGATCGTACATGTAAATCTTACCTCCAAGAAATCCCATTCAAGTGCTCAAAATGTTGCTTATATTGAGTAAAAGTCGCTATTAAATGCCTCCCGTAATTATATCTAAGCTTGCTGAAGATAATTTAAAAGCCTCTCCCAGTTTTAAAAAAGCCTATATGTAACTTCAACCCCAAATAAAGGTAGTAAATGCCTCAGGGAAGCCTTGGTACTTAAAATCCAACGTTATAAAGGAACTAACAACTTAATTGTGTTGGGTTTGAGGCTTGATTGCTGAAATCCAACACAAGTTAGGGGTTGTTACCGCTGCCTCCTACATTCTGGAGACTACTGAGATTTGGAATCGGAGTCTACTGTGAGCATGGTACAAGCACATTTTAGACCCTGAGATTTTTGGAATCCTTTTGTTGGGAGCCATATAATAGCTCCAAAAATTTGCTTTTCAAAATTACTGTAGCTGCGAGTGAGCCTTACGGGAGTTATTACAGGAGTCATGGAATAGAGGCCCAAGTTAATTAACTTAAGTTAGTAAATGTTAGTAAATGTCACTCACATTTTGTCACTGGAAGCATATAAGTAACTTAGTTCTATGTTTAATCATCTGGTTATAGTGCTTTGCATATCATCTGGTTATAGTGCTTATACAACAACATGTCCTGTCCCATACTGTTTTAGGAAAAACAATCTATACCTTCTATACCACTCTAGTTTAGGAAATACTTTACTTTGTTGTGGCAACTGGTGGCAGCCGTGGGATCCAGGTTCACAATACCAGGATGTAGGATTACGAGGACATGTTTGCTCCGTGAGCAGATCGATGCAAGCGTTATCCAGATCCAGGACAGAAATATCATCCAGGGTTCTGATAGGGGGTTAAGCTTGGTCAACTAGGAGAAGGACCATATGTAGTGGACCCCTCCTCTCGTGGACCACCTCAGTGGATAGTCCCCCCCCGAGGTTCAGCCGGTTGGGGAGCACAAGGTGATAAACAGATTCCGGGTATGGAGAGCAGTGGTACCCACACACTTGACTGCTGATCCAACAATAGATATCATAGAACAGATTATCACGAGGTTTGCAGCGAACAAGAGGGGTGATCAGCCTCTGTTTCCAGCTTTAATCACTTTACCTCCAGAAATATGAACGACAGCTATTCCTAGAGATTCCACCAGGTACTCAACCTGTATATAATCACCCCTGAAATGTCCCGAAATCAGTTCCACAACCTTGTCAAGTGATTAGGGTACACATATCCTTTAACTTTACAATACACTATTAACTGAGAAAGGTCCACCAAAACTGATGCACTTTCTTGCCAAGAGGCCAAGTAAAAGATGTAGCTAAGGGACCATCCAATCATCTCTAACGACTGGAAGGTGGAGTAGCTGCCAAGAACCCCAGGTCTAATGGACTTTTGGGTATGGCAACTGGACCCTGATGAGCACTAGCCATGTGGCTGGATGAATCAAAGGGGCTATTATAATGGCAATAAGGACCTTTTGAAAGACTATATAACTTGTTGACTTATTATGTTATATAATGTTTTCCCTAAGCCCTGTTTGTATGCCCTGGACGCCTTTCCACAAGGTAATTTTGGCCTAGAAGCCCAAAGTAATATATTGGCTAATATGGCTACCTAATAAATATCCTTATTTTTCTCAATGAACTTATATTTTTTACTTTTCAGTGTGATCTTATTTTTGCAGCATGTTATGAAGGCCTAGATAAAGTCCTGCTCTGGTCTATGTCCCCTGTTATGACAGGTGCCAGTAGAATTTTGGAAATACAGTTCCCTTCCCTTCCCTTTTTGGTTAACAGGCTGGTATAGTTTGTATTTTTGCTTATACAATGTTCCTTGATAAAAATGTATTATTGTTGGCAAGTAAGAAAAAGACCAGTGTACAATACAGGAAAGCTAGTGGAACATTTATCTATTTGTATTTTTATAAAAAATATTTTTGGTTTCAATGAATTGTAGTCTTTTAGCTGCTTGAGATATGTCAGTTCTAACTCGCAGTCTGGTCTCCACGCAGTGTCACAGCAGTGTCAACAACTTATATATTTTTCTTTATAAAGATTCCTCCATCATTCTTAAAGAAACAGTTTAGATTATAGATCTATGTTATTTTATTTAATCAGATCTGTGTCGGACCATAAGGCAATAAGTAGAGTTTAGTTACCAAAGTAACAAATGGTCTGTATATAACATTTTCTGAAATAGATATATTCTAGAGATATTTTAGCCTGTCCATTGGTACTTTAGACTCACCCAACTGGAACATATATTTTCATAATTGATATCTGTTTTTGTCCTGATCATATAGAAAGGATTGGCTTTTCAGATGATGTGAAGTTTGACGTCATATCTTCTCTGTCATCTTCACAAATTAAACGTTTATTTAATTTATCATGAACTACATTTTATATTATATGTCAAATGTGATATATAGACAGTGAATTTAGGACAATTAAAGGAAAACTATTTTTAAATAATCAAGAGACCACAGTTCTCTGTTTCTTCTCATCAAGATCAACAGTTTAGAACCTCATTAATGCAGCTTTAAAACTTACATTGTAACTTTAGTGTTTCTGACTTCAACAGATTTGCTTATATCATGTGTCCAGGGGGTAGGAGAGGATCTGCCTTTGAGTCTTTACCTACCTTCTCTTCTACACTGGCCACTGCATTCAAACTTTGACTGGTCAGGAAAAACATTAAGATTGCCCCCTTGACAGATCCTCCCCCAGTCTCTGGGCACTAACTAGTGGGTGGTGCTAGTCCTTTAAGCACTGACGGGGGTGGTGCTTCCAGTGATGCAATTGGTGCAATGCACCAGAGCCCTCGTTTTTGCATATCCTTTTTTTCTGTAGTGTAGGCGCTCCCTGGCCCAACCCGCCATGGCTCCTCCTTGGCCCCGCTGAGACTCAGTGGCCACACCCGCCAATATTTGTTTTTGCACCAGGGCCCTCCATTCTCTAGCTCCGCCGCTGAGTACTGAAGTTCATATGTAAGTTTTAATAGCTATATTATACACAGGTTTTTTTTTATTTTTTATTTATTAAATAAAATAAACAAATAAACGGAACCCTGTTGTGTGAGCATCTACATTGGACCGTCAAGTCTATAATGGGGCTTTGTCATGTTACTCAGATATAAAAAGAACATTTGATTTTGGCTCACATATACACATTGGCCTCAACTCCATTAGTGCAGTAACATCAGAGACTGTTATCTGTGGGAGCTTTATATTGATAACTTAACTATATATCACATCAGTCCCCTAACATTTTACATCAAATATTTGCGAGTTAGATTACAGGGGTTTTCACTCTTATGACAAATAGCTTCCAAGCATATGGAATGGCTGGGTTTAGTGAAATATTGGAAAGTCCAGTGCAAATCTCCTTGGATTTTCAAAAAGGGATATAAAAGTTTCATGGATTAATTCATTTCTGCACTCTATAGGCAAAAAGCAGTCTTTATGTATTGAGCACATCTCATAAAACATTTTATTTTTATTAATATCTAAAAATCCCTAATTATTATGTTGACACATCCAGGGGGTATCTACAAAGGCCCCTGATCAGCATGCAGAATCAGGGAAGCAATAGTAACCCACTATTTATCTGCTGTTGCGTGCTCAGCCAATCTCCTTGCAGCTTCCTGTCCGTATGTCAGCAGCAATACATAGCACATATCAGTGATACACTACATATCCCAGGCTGATTTGCTGCACAAACAGAAACCCCAGAGTTAATTCAAAAGCTAACCTGATTGGACAAAATAAATCATTTTAAATTTGATGCTAATTTAGCCTGGGCTTGGAGGGTGTTAAGCCTGATTTCCAACTGTCAGGAATTACAAGACATTTTGCTGACTCCAATGTAAATGTTTAAATGTTTATTTTGGGATTTTTTCATGCAAAACCTTTTTTTGCCTACACTACTAATTCTCCTCTATCAGATGCATTCATAATCCAGCAAATTTACATATCCCTTTAAGAGTATTCTCAGTGCCTTCCATTAGCAGCAACTCTCACAGCAATCGGATAATCAATGACTGTGGATGTGCTTTTAAAGGCCTTGCTTTACTCCAGCTGCTTATGTCCATGTGTCTTTAATGATTTCTATTAATCTCTCGTGTAATGTCAAGGTGTCAGGGATAACATTGCAGTTTATATTTGTGATGATGACATGTATTATTGACAACAGATTATGTTCACATGTATGTAGACGTAACACATCATGTTAGCCTATTATCTGTTTTAGAATTCCATATTTCTGATCATGATAATGTTTTCTAGATTACCCATGCATTATTTTATTCCTCTTTAAAAGCAGATTTCTGCCGGTAGTGTCTTTTTAGCAATCCACCCTTCTCTGAGACCTTTTTTCTGCCTTTATTGGTGTTTGAAAGAATCCAAATGCTTTTTGCAAAATCTGACTTGCGAGTAAACCTCCTACTGCGCCGACCTCACTGCTGGAGCCAAGTGATAGCCATTTTCAAAATGTGACAGTCACTCGTAACTTATGATATTATGTACATTACAAGCACTTAGAAGGTATTTCTAAGAGGTTAGATTAAGGTGTGTGAAGAATTTATGAGTAAGCTTAACTCTACTTTTTGCCTATGAGAGCCATGGCATGGAGGCCATCTTATTCTAGGGAAAGGGTCTTATAAACTCTTGGAGATCCTTTCTAGTACCTATATAATCAAAAAGAAAACCTTGCACAATCTTGATAATGTACATTTACAGCAGTCTTACTATATGTCATGGCTACCCCGCTTTCCCTTTTTAGCAATTCCTTATTTTCACCCTTACATGCCACATTAAATTTGGGCTACGTGGTAAATTGTAGCTCGTAACGTAGCTCGCAAGACTTAAGGCTATTAAATTACTGTATATACTCGAGTATAAGTCGAGTTTTTCAGCCCATTTTTTTAAGGCTGAAAAGGGCCCCCTCGGCTAATACTCGAGTCCACCCCCCCCGTGGCTCTCTTCCCTCCCCTCCCTTATCATCCTCAACCCTCAACCCCTCATCCCCCCTCCTCATCCTCAAACCTCCACTCCTCCTCAACCCCCCACTCCTCATCCTCAATTCTGCCAATCACCGTTGCATTGGCTGCATCCCAACTCATAACTACGAGTTAGACTAACTGATCACGGAGGCACATCGGACGAGCGAAAAATGGTTTACGGGTTTGCCTCCCAAGCCTATAACTCGCAGCCTGTTCTAATTTAATAGCACCGTAAAGCCACAACTCTAATTTAATGTGTCTCATGATCTGAAAGTCAGACAATTAGAATAAATATCCCAGATTTTTTTTTACCATGATGCCCCATTCTCTAACTATTGAGGAACACATGCTAATAATGGAGGAAAAAGCAGAGGAGCCATGAGACAGTATAAGGTAATTAAGTTATCAAGCTGTTGCAAGTATTTAACACAGGATATGAAACAATCCTCATATTTTAAAATCAGGTGGAAACTTGAAAATGATGTGGGAAAGTTGTTTCATATTTTTTTTTTCATTAATTGGTTTAGGTTATAGATACTTTTGTTATTGCTGACAAATGGCCTCATTCAAATGCAATTTGGCCAATTGAATACAGCATTTTTTTTTTTTTACATAAGTTTTTAGTTGGTAAACTTTTATCCAAAAGGAAGGTCTTTACTAACTAAATACTTCTGTAAAATAAATATGCTCTGTGCTTATATAGAGCCCTATTCAACTGGCCAAATGGCATTTGAATGAGGCCCATAGTCCTTAAATCCCTCTCACAAACTGCATAGTAATTGATGATGGCAGCTTGGCCACACAGCCAATGAGCTTCTTCATGTGGGCAGTCATGCAAGTGAATGGAGCTGCATTGTTAGCCCCAGGATTGAAAAGCAACTGCAGGGTTCAGTAATCAGAATTCTCTGTCACCAGAACCATAGACACTTGGGGCCTCATTCAATTGAGATTTGGCCAATTAAATAGGGCTCTATATAAGCACAGAGCATATTTTTTTTACCAAAGTTTTTAGTTAGTAAAGACCTTGCTTTTGGATAGACGTTCACGAAATAAAAACTTCCGTAAAAAAAATATGCTATGTGCTTATATAGAGCCCTATTCAATTGGCCAAATCGCATTGAATGAGGCTCTTAGATATTCACTTATCCTGTACAAGCACTGCAGAGCAGACGTGATAATCTACAATGATTCGCAAATGCGATTCTAAAAGGTGTAGCAATGGAATAAGTAGTTGTAATTATTAATGCAATGCAGGACCCATCTCTTTCTTACATCCATTCCTTAGTTTATACCTGTTCTCTTATTTTTTAACATGTAAAAATTGACAAAAATGAAGTAGAAGGGATATGCACCCGAGTTTGACCTACAGACCTAAAGCATTGCAGAGAAATACTCTACTAGGATAGAAAAATCCTGGGGCCTAAGCTCCTATAATTGTATTTATTTCTACATGTCTTGAATGGAGTGTCAGATGTTAATATGTGAATAAATGTCGGACTCGGCTGTGTCCAGCACCTCTGTTGGAGGAACCTCATTGTATAAGCTGTGATTTAGGGAAGAATGCAGCCACTTAGGAACCCTTACCTAAATACATATACCTACCTCAATTGAAATAAGTCCCTATTAGGTGTCACATCCTATCGTGCCACAGACTAATTTTTTAAACAATTACACTGGACTGTTTATATAGCTAAACCTGAGAAAGGGAAGGCCAGAGTCAGTGGCCCATACGCTGCAGTTCTGCCTTCTTGAACTCCGTGATTAGTCAAGACTAACATCTAACTAGCCAGGCTTGGAACAAAAGGCCAAGTGACAATAGGGTGCTTGAAGCTAATTATTGACCCGTTAAAAACAGGCAGCTTCCCTTATTTTCTTTGTGCATTGAACTGTGTTGTGTTTTTTTTTTTGTGTTTTTTTTATAAATAAGTTTATTGTGTTAGGTCGGGAAAAAATAGTTACAGTCGTAACCTTTGTAGGTCTACTGGTGACTAAATGCGGCCAACAGACCTACAGGAAAATCACATATCCCCTTCAAAAACGAGTTGTATTTAAGTGGGATGTAACAAAGCTGCCCAAAAGGTATAATTAAAACTATTTGTAGCCATGCATGCTTTAACAGTAAATGCATTTTCTTAAATTGAATCTTGTACTTTTTTCAGTCCATTGGCCTTTTCTTTTGCTCTTTGGTTTTTAGTATGTGTTATAGCAAGATCACTGTTACATTAGGAAATGCTGGACATTGTTCTTGGGTTCCATCTACTTGATACACTACAATGACCATTTAACTTTTCATGTGACAAAACAACTTTTGCAGTCAGGGTGTATTTCTGCCAAGGACTCACGGCATCAGACTGCTTGAAGATGCAGATTTGTGGGTACTGTACGGTGGAGGGCTTCTATCGCTCTTTTGCCCCCCATATATTAAATGATTGTTGTGGTGAACTACCTACTCATAAAGTCCACAACACAAGCTGAGCTCCCGCTCCATGCTGATGATAGCTAGTAAGCTTGAAATGGCTGTCGTCGGTAGGATTCCCAGCTTGTGTATAAATCCAACCTTGGCTTTCATTAAAAGCTGTGTAATGCAGCAGGCATAAGCTTAAAGGAAGCCATGTTTAAAATGGTTATGGATTGAAGAAGAAAGCATTTGTGGGCACATTTGCATGTCCCTGCTTAGCCTCCTAGAATGCAGTGTAATAACTGTATTTCTCAGAATTTTGACCAGGAAGCAAATTTTTTTTAACTGGTTTTAGACATACAAATGTACTATATATATATATATATATATATATTAGCGAATTCTCTGTCAAAAAATGACAGTCATAAAATTGTAAGGCAGGTAATGCTGTTTGCCACACAATGTAAGGCTTTTGGTCTTCGGAGTACCTTCGGCGCTCATTGCGAGCCTCTCCCTTCATGTACTTTTGTTCGTCTGAGCACCGCCGGCGCTCCGGCACTCATCGTGAGCCTCTCCCCTCGTGTCCTTTTGCTCCTTTGAGCAACCTGTGTGCCGATTGAGAGTCCCACGCTGAGCGCCTTTGGCGCTCATTGCAAGCCTCTCCTCTGCTATTTTTATATATATATTTCTTCAATAATAATTAATTAAATAATAAATTAATATACTTTACCGATTTGTAATGAATATATCCAGCGATCAATATCCTGAAGAGCTAACAATCTCTTTTGATTTTCCTGCAGCATACAATGTACATTTGGACTGTTGCTGAGGAGAAAGTGTCAGCAATGTGGCAAGTGTGCAGTGTAAATAGGCTGTGTCCGCAAGGAAAAAACTTTGTTTAGTTACGTAAAGCAGCATTTTAGAATGGTAAATGTTATTAGTTGCAAGTTAGTGTTGTAAAATGGCAGCATGTGTGTATGTGTTACGCTGCTCTCGAGCATTTTCCCTCCTTCCTAATAGTGTATTTTGCCCCTTGTACGTTCCTTGGTAAAAGTCTTATGTGCCTGGCGGTGTTTTGCGTGGTTATGGGTCTTGTAGCCTTGTTTTCTTTTTTCGGCCAACATTTTTTTTTTGTCACTTAGGCGATTTTCGAGTGCAGAAACTCAGCAAAATCGGTTTAAATTTACGTTCAACCTCCCTGCCAGACATCCCGGCTGTCTCCCTGTGCTGTGTGTGAGTTTTTTTTTTATTTTGTGTGCGTTTTTTGGATGTGCGCGGTTCGGCCGTTAACTTTGTATTTTTTCCATCTCGTATTATTTTTTTTCCATTGCAAAGTGTTACGGGCAGTAATTTTTCCTCGCTATTTTCTCAAACTGCTACGGGTCTCGCATTGTGAATTGTATAATTGAGATTTCTTTTGATCTGGTCCCGCGGGTCGTAGTGATGAGCGCCTGTGCGAGCCCGCAAGCGTTAGCAACAACCCGCAATGCTCACAACTATATACAATATTGTTTTTTTTACTAAATTTCTTCACAAAGATCTGCACTTTTTAAAAACATTTTGGGGTCTTCATTTCATTAGACAAAGGCAGAATGCAACAGGTAAGCAACAGTAGAAAACTCCCAGGTGCCAGAGAGACCCAAATTTTGTTTGACACAAATATTTTAAACATAAAATATTTCTCTTAGGGCATCTGCTTTGTCGCTGCTGAAAAACACTCTCCAGCTACTTGATTATATATACACTATATACTCCTGCCCATTTAGCACATGTGGTTGTTGTGAGAGTCCTCACTAAACTATTTGATAATTTGTCCTGCTATTATTCTTTGTGTCTGCCACCATTTTAACAGAGACATTAGCTCTTTATGGTAAAACATGCTTTTTTTGCACTCTGAAGAGAAAAAAAATACAATAAAATGAGATGGCTGGACAAAGAATAAGGTTATCCTGAAGGCTAATTATGGCATGCTTTGTAGGTAGATAAAAATGGCAGACTCGATGGGCCATTCAGTTCTTGTTTCGGTGTCATTGTTATGGCGTTGCACTGCTTTGCTACTTACACAGAAGCAGGAACAGTTTACATTACTATGGAAAATATCTGGCCCTTTGTGTTTCTTGTCAATGGCCCGAGCTGACAACATACGGCAGCTCCACCCAACAGCTAAAGGTTATCACTTTCTAAATAAACAAAAGGCTACAAATCTGCCTCACACAATCACCCTGATAAAGACAAAGACGTCTAGATTTTCCATTTTATTTCACTTGTGCTGTATCCATGCACGCTCAGTGGTCTATTTTTATCAATTCATTTCATACCAACATTAAACATCTTGGCCTTCAATGAATAAAATGGTAGGCATTGTGAAAGAGACACTCCCATAAAAAACAACATTCAATATTTTTCTAGGCAACAAAATCATGAAAAGGCATATTGAATGACTAGATTTACACAAAGGCTACGTAAAAGAGCTAGTGTAAATACTGACCAAAATATATTCTAAAATTCTTAAAAAAAAAGATACTTAAAGCCTGATATTTTTAAAGTGTTTTCAAGGTAGACCCATTAGTATGAATGTCAGCATCTCTACCAATTTTCTTGGCAATAATCTAAAGCTGTGTATTATCTTTAATTAGTGTGTTATCTTTAATTAAACTGTTTACCAATAAAACTCTTTATGGGCACAAATGTATTAATGTAGCCACTGTCCTGCAAAACGGTTCCTATTGAAGCAAAATAACTATTTCCCATAACCCCAAAATGGCACTCCATGGTTCAACCCGCCCCCGAACAAATCTAAAACGATCACCATTCATACGGACACAGTTCATATGGACAGGTTTCTTTGAAAGTAGAAACCACATCAGTAGGTGCACAGCAAATTGAAAATCCAGCACATTTGTTACATATATATTACCATGCAAGTGGCACACAAACCTTAAAGGAAAACGGCAGTTTAAGAAAAACATACTTGTTTGCCGAATATGTACCAAGCTAATATTAGCAGCGGTGTAATCCATGGAAATAAAACATTTTCTTGGGAAAATCAGAATGTGAGTACAGGAATCCATTTTGTGTTTGTTACATCATATCCTGAGAGCGGGGGTGTTTGTAGTTAACAGTGGAGGGAGAGGTGGGGTGGGTGGGAGCAGGGAGAAGTCTAGGGCCTTTGTTTGATAACTGCTTAACACTGAAATTTGTACCACACACTTTCCCCCTCACTGGTCCAGAAGCAGGATGTTGCATCAGAAGATGCAACCATAGCTCTCGAGAAAAGTAATCATGCATCATGGATCCCTCCAAGGTACTGCAGGGGCATCAACATTTATGTTTTCTAAGTAAACATTAGCAGTATGTCTTTTCTTCATGCTAAAAGATGCTCTTAGACGCAAAGCTATCAAATACACAATATAGATCTAAATAGTACATTTGTGTTCACATTTGAACGTCTGAAACAAGTTAAGAAACTGGCTTTCTGCTCAGAATTCTGAGAAATACAGTTCTTGCACTGCATTCTGGGAACCTCGGCAAATGTGCCCACAAAGCCTGCCGCGCTCACCTAAAAACAGTGCTTGGATGGAACTGAAGATGGTCCCTCAGATTGTAAGTTTGCGAGTTTTCAATCATGTGTTCGTGTCTTGGAAACAAGCTCTATGTACATTTGAGTCTAAGCTCAAAAACAGGGCCCTCCATTCTTTATAAGGTGTTAAGTTTGTTTTTTGCCATGTACTCAACCCCAGGACAGAGCTACGGAATATGTTGGCGCAATATAAATAAAGATAATAATAATAATAATAATAATAATAATAATAATAATAATAATACAGATATTTTTCATGAACAATAATCTGTTTTATTAAAAGCAACAGTGGGTAAAGAAGTGGTTATTCACTTTCAAATGTTTATCCCCAACATTAAATATCAGTAGCATGTAAAAATGACTCGTAAGAAAGACCTTAAATAATTCCAGTGTAAAAACTACCAAACCGGTGGGCAAACATAGCCGAACAAATAGAATATGGTTCAACAACAAAAAAAAAATTGAGAATAAAGTCTTTGAGATTACAAATATTCTGATCCCTTTAAAAAAAGAAAATCATAATTAAACTGCAGCCACCGTAACTTTCCAACAGTGTGAAACGTCAGAATAAAATGTAAAAAAATATATTCACTGTAATTAAACAATTTCTTTAGTAAAAAAAATTGCTTAGCAAATCTCTTTGTCCTCATGCAAAACTTCCTTGAGAAAATTGCATTATTTTCAAAGCATATTCTAAAGTTGTTTATCTCACTGAAGACTATTCTAAGTTATTGGAATATTGCAGCGACCATTTAAAACTTCAGAATCAACCAGGAGATGCTTATTGCTTGAAGTCAGTTTAAGACAAATATGCAATAAAATGATGAGTTTCTATATATAAAAAAATGCTCTTTCCCTACAGTCCAAAAACAATTATCTAAACATTTTTAAGAAACAGACAGTTCTCAAAACTAGTTTAGAAATATATAGCCTTTTTATATAAAAATGTAACAGATTTTATAAAAAAAAACAAGTGACAGCATAAAACTAAAATCTTCATTCTCGTTCAGCTGTTTTTTGCTAAGTGCAAAATTCTATACTGAAAGTTTGTGTTCGTTAGTAACACTAATTAATTACTACAAGAGTAAGATTTGAATCATAAACCCAATAGGATTCTGGAGTAGTCTGGTGTCTCATGCGGTTTGAGCGTTATTCACACACTGGTTATCTTCGTTGGTATTACTTTGGTCTTGGTGCGGTGATGCTCTGTCAGTATTTAAGGGAGTCTCGGCAAACTCATTTGCAACGTGCAGGCTGTAGAAGAAAAATAAATAAATGTATTTAATATAAAAAAATATCAAAGATATCAAAAAATAACGATGTGATTAAGATTATCTAATTAAAGGGTTTGCTTTTCTGAAAGACACTGCTAAGCATGCTTATAGGGTAACTGTTTAGGTAACACATGTCTTGGCCTATTAATGATATAGAAAGTTGCATCTAGGATTCAGAAAGTACATTTTAACCCAGTTACATAAAAGGTTATGAACTATTACTATTTCACTCTAGGTGGCTGCCATGTTGGACTCTATTACTGCTCCTATCCCTCAAGACACATCACAGTGTGAGGTTGGCAGGTGGCGAGCTGTGAATCTCCAGTAATGTTCTCCATATTACATCTTCTAAGCAAACACAACATTCAAACACTTCATATTAGTCCATGTGTGACATGTGGTGCTGGCTACATTTAGAAGAGAGATAACAAAATTGAATTGACAGAGGTCCATACCTTTCTTCAATCATAGTGGATTTGCTCCCAGACAAGCCGTTGCCTTTGCCAATTTCAGGCTTGTTGTTACATTGGACTTGCTCTACAGGCACCTCAGAACTTTCCAAAAATGTTTGGGAGGTTGTCCGTCCTGGTATCTCATCTCTAGTCTTCATGATGGCACTGCCATGTTCTAGCTCTTCATGTGGTAACTGGTCCATAGTGTGTCTAAAATCCACTGATGTCTCCTGACCCAGGAAGTCGTGGCTTGTGATAGCCACAGCAGACATGCCATGGTTGGCTTTGGCTGCAGTGCTGGTTCCCATTGACTTGGATATAACTTTCAGTTTGTGAGAGCTGGACTTTGAGTGCTTCTTCTTATGTTTTACTTTGGAATTGTGCTTGAGGAAAAACTCACAGGACTCCTGTAGGACACGTCGGCTCTCACTGATTGGGCTAAAAACAAGAACAGAAAACCATCAAACATCATCTAGATTTAAATAATTCATCCAATGAATAGCACTGTGCTGATCAAACCTTGTGGATGATAATTTAGCACTGCCTCTAATCAAAAGCAACCTCCCCCCACTGACCTTATAATGGACAAGTAACAGAAGTATCTTTGAAAGGAATATTAATACTGATATATTTTTACAAATCATTAAAGATAAATCTTATTAATGGTCAATGAACAATTTAAGGGACTCGGTCACCCCAACAGGAAGTTAATTTTAATGAGCATTAAAAAATGGCTATATATTGTACTAGCAGTTTTTCTCCACAGTAAATAATTTTCCAAAATAAAAACTGGTTTTGCGACTCATGCATGCCAGTTTTCGATCAGAGTGCTGGGTGAAGGTGGGGGAGGCAGGGATATAAATGCCCAAAACATTGCAGGTCACTACAGAAACAGGTAAGCCGACTGTAATCCGAATTAGCACATCAGAGCAGCTAATTAATGTGTGATCCACTCATTTGCATATGAAATCCAGCAACACAGAACATCCCAGGACGGAGATAATAACATGGAGCCAGTTTTCATGTTTTTTAAGAATATATTAAATATTTTAGAAAGACTCAAGAAATGGCAAAACTGTGCCGAAGGAGGGGTAAAGTGGATGTCTTGTTGAGAAAGAAAGAAAAAAAATGTTGGCTAAAACCAAACTCTGTCATCTATTGTGCCCAAACAAATAACTAATCTGTCTTTATTACACCTTATTAAAGGGCTGAAGGGCATTAGAATAAGTGGGAGGTAAAATAACAAGGTAGAAAACCGCACGGATTACACCTGCATATATTAGTAGAACAGGTGTAACAACCCGGGGTCTTTTATCTTTGTTGTGGTTAGATGGTTCACTAGGGTCAGAACAAACATAAGAAGATCTAGGAGAGGACAGGGACAATGCTCACACTGGAGAGTCCCATATCTAAGCAACAAAAGGATACACATTTTAGCTGAAATTATGAACCTGCTATTTATTTTCCCCAATGCATTTTTTTAACCTTTAAATATACCACAACAAATCACTGATGTAGCAGTTTGGCATATAGTGAATATCTGTAATAATAATTTATTACAAACGAGCAAGGCAATAACTTTCAACTTTCGCGGTGTCAATTTAAATGCGTATTTTCCGTAGTTAAAGTTGTGTTTACGTATGCATGCCTAGCTCATTTGAAATAAAATGATTGAACACAACTTTAACTGGTCTACGGAAAATACAAACTTAAATTGACACAGCAAAAAGTTGAAAGTTATTGCACAATCTAACCCTTTAAAAATATACTCTCAAGCAATTTAGGAATAAAAATATCAACTTTCAGCTAATAACATTTTTAAACAAAATTTTTTTTTTTATTTGTGTACATTTCATTTCTGCAAAACTGGGGCCTTAGCGGTGCCATAATTTAGTTGCAAATTGTCACAGTGGCTGTAAACATAATTAAAACATAATTGTGATTTTTAGATTAGTAACCAGTAGTGTACTTTGTTATCTATTTCATAAAACTGTAGTCACAGACGTCTCAAGTCATTACATTTGTGGCACTTATTCAGGTTTGTATTTAGTCCTGGGGGCACAGACTGCCCTGATCAGAGTCCGTATCTCCGATACCAGCAGAGTTTGCAATGAGATACTGAGCCCTGTTTAGGGCTTCTGTATCTTGTGGTGTGTATAGATATGTTATCTACACTCTTCAACAAATACCAGCGTGTTTTATCCACAAACATTTTATGGGCAATTGTGGAGATAATCCGTCAACAGCTCTTCACAGGTCACAAAATAGATAACCTGTTAATGGCGGCAAATGAGGACAGATATCATAACTGGCCTTTAAAAACAGATGACTGTTTAAAAAGGAGACAAAGAGAAAGCGAGAAAAAAAAAAAAAAAGATAAATAAATAAATAAATAGAGAAAAAGGGAGAAAGAAAGACAGTATTACAAAAGGTAAGCACTTTGTATCATTTGGGGGAGCTCCAGTTCATATCTAAACAGCCATTTCTGGCTTTAAAATGAGAAATGATGAACTATATAAAACTATGTGCTGATTACGCAGACTGGGTGGACACCCAAATCATTTTTTTTTATTTTAGGCGGAGGTTCGTATTGCTGTTGGCAGAGATTTGGATATATCCAAAAAATCTCTCACACATCAAGAGCTGTCACTAACCAAAGGAAATGTAAGCAGATATAACAAGCCCAAAGACTAAGCCTGAGCAAATTGCTTATTTAAGTGAAACATGTATTACAGATTTGTGGTGCGTCTAATAATAGCTTTAGAAGACCTAGCAGGAAATAATCAAAGAATAGGCTGATGAGGCAAATAGCCCTTGTGTCATGGAGACCGCGGCACCTGGGCAGTATGGGATTTTCTGAGCAAAGTCAAAAAACTAAAATACACTGTGGCAAGGCTGAACAAAGCAAACATTATTAGCATGGGAACCCGTAGGGACGCCAAGTTCAATGAAGAGCGACTGGGAAAGCAGACTTTCAAGGACACAGAACAGACATCCAAAATATATAGTTAAACAAATGCAGCAAAAGCAAAAACAAAAAATGGAATCCAAGTCAAATTCTGGTTTGTTCTATAAAATCTTACAAAGAAAATACATGTACAGTGGTACCTTTGTTTTCAAACTTAATCCGTTCCGGATGGCAGGTTTAGTACCAAATATGTTAAGTACCAAACTCCCATAAGGAGCAATGTAAATTGGTTTTAGCAAACACGATGAGTACCAAGGTAGCACAGTAAGTACCAAGGTTTTTTGCTCATCCAAACAGAGTATGGAAAATGTTGTGTTCTGAGGAAGCTGAGAATCAAGGTACCACTGTATTATGAATAAAATAAATATCCAAATGGAATATATATTTATATTATACATATAAAAAAAAAAAAGAGAATATTAGAGGCAAGAACTATCATTATGCCATCATAAACCAAGAAAAGGCTTTAAAGAAGCTCCATATAAGCACAATATGCTCTTACATGGAGGGGTATATTTATAGAGGTTCAAATAGATGTAAGAAGTTTCAGCACTTGCCTTTTATTGCTATAATTGATTCGAATGGCTGAAGGACACAAAAAGTGCGTCACTGCCACTGATTACAATGGCTACTATAGCTCATACATAGATTGCATACCTAAGTAGCTTTTCTAACACAGGTTCCTAAAACACAGACAGTGTTTCTAGGAACCTGAAAGGGAACCCTTCCAATCCTTAGGATTCAGGAATACACCTTTTAAGAGCCCAGGCTCCCAGAATTTCAAATTACATTGGGCCTCATTCTATTATCGGCCGCAGCCGTTGCGGGGCCGCAAGCTATTCGGCTATTCTATTCCCCTCCGTCCGGGGATTCCGGCAGGCTTGCGGCCGGCGCCTTGCTATCTCTTGCGGCCGCTCGCGCCGGAGGAAATCCTTTGATCTAAAACGGCCGCAAGGAAATCGGCCGTAAGAAAATCCTATTTGCAATTCAATTGCTCCGGGAACCCTCTCTGCAAGGCTAAAACCGAGCCGCAGCTTACTTGCAGGAAAGAGGTCCCGCTAGCACCAATTAAGCACATAAAATAGCTCAAATAAAGCCATCCTGCACTTTGAGAAGACTATAAAGTGATTTTCGGTGTTAGCAAAAATAGCACAAAATTCCCCTATACTCAAATCCGTAAAATTTTTATTTTTTAATAAACGTCAAATATCCATGTAAAAAGTCCATAGTGCTTGGAGCAACTCAGACCCGCCCACGCCGCAGCCGGAAAATAAACAGTTAATTTAAACTCTGGTTTGGGCTGATGTGCAAGCTTGAGAGTGGGTTACTTTTAATCCTCATGTCCCCCAATATGATCCCTAGCATTTACAGAGCTTTACAGAGCTGTCTTGAATTTATTTTTGACTTTTTAGATTTCAGAGCTTACGGACGGTTGCAAGATTTACGGCAGGCCGTAGGAGGAGATCCTTGCGGGGCCATTTAATTGAATTGCGAGGTAACGGGACCCTCGCAAGGAATCGCAGCCTTACGGCCGGTTTACGAACGATAATAGAATGAGGCCCATTGTATTTAGAGAATTATTCCAATTAGAGATCAATACTAGGTTTAGCAGGTTAGTATCAACAGTAAAGGGCCTCCTATCAAATGCTACTAAGAATAACAGCATATCACAAAGGTGCAGACAAATGCCCTTTCCATGGAAAACATCTGCTTTCAGTTTCCAGCATTTAAAAAGGGATATCCACCTAGGACCATTTCAATACATTAAAGGGGTCTTAAAAGCCCCAATAATTGTATTATCTAAAATGTGTAGATGGAGAACCGTTTAAGGTCTGGTGTTTCCTAGTGGTACATGAACACACCTTTGTCCTAGATAAATGTAGAAAGGAAGACTTTCCGAATACTTCTCTCAAGACTATATATATTGGCTGGTTCTATTAAGTGATCTTTCAGATGACAGATTAAGACATTGGATGGATTAAAGAGCCTGGAAACCAACATGATCCCAGACAAATCTTAGAACACATTTATAAAGATGTTTTTAATTGGCCTTCTGAAAAGTATCATCTATCTCTGATGAACATGTGCGGAGGGCTCATGAAAGTTAAAAAAAATCATGTAAGTTGTTCCTTCATACAATGTGTAGCAGTTATTCATCATATTCTCTGTGATTTTATGAAGCCATGTAAAAAGATCTTCCAACTTGAAAATAAACTCCAAAGACAACTCTGGAACGCATTGGAAAAATCCCTCATATCAAGTTTCAGCTTAAAAATCAACAATTAAATTTTCCAATTAGTAGAATTCGGCATTCCACATGCACTTACATCTAAAACCTGTATGCATCTCACATGCAACTAGATTGTAAGCTCTTTGGTAGAGTAACAATGTAACCTATGGGTTGTCTTTATGTACAACGCACTTTTATTGTCAAGTACAGGTGGGCCCTAAATTAGACAACCAGACTTGCATTGTTTTGTGCTTAAAAACGGGCTCCCAAAGGCTTTTTGTATGATTTGCTTGAATTAAAAGAAAGAGCACAACAGTTTCTGTAGCTTATTATTACAATACAGGGGCCTTATTATTACAGTATTGCATTATATTATTATTACCACGAGTCATTATAGTGTTGTTATTTTTATTATTCTACATCAGGGATGCAAGTTATACAAATCCGGTTTAAAAGATGTTTTCAGGAGCGTATCTTGCCCTTAACCCGAGGACCGCCTGTAATTATTTTGTACCTTGTTGCTTTGATGCACAGTGCACATTATTAGAGCTATACAAATAATAAAAAAGGTCACATTTCACAATTACAACAAAGTAATATAGATGGGAATGTGTAAATAAAGATAATCATCGTGCCGTCTTTATATATGCTCCTTAAGTTACACAACCTTAACGGGACATAGAACTACAATTATTTTTTTCATGCTTTAAACGTTATCAAGGTTGCTTTTAACATGAAAATTATTAAGAAAAGTTGGTTTCATTAAAACTAACCACGTGAAGAGAAGACGTATGTCTGTAGATTTGACTGGCAAACAAGAATAACTCATAAATCTATTACTGCTCATTGGCTGACAGGAGCAAGCCCCAGATAAGTTAAACATTGGAGTCAGTTTTTTTTTTTTAAAGTGGTATATTATCAAATACCATCAGATGCAACAAAGAAAAAATGCTTTCAATGACCCTTTAACAAACTTTATATAGTAACGAATATATAAAAAAAAAAAAATACTTATATATATATATATATATATATATATATATATATATATATATATATATATAAAAAAACATAAAAAATAAATAAATAAATAAATGAGAGGCTTTATCTTACTCTTGCTTGGGCTTCCGGTTGAAGAAATTCACCCATTCAGCGCAGGTCTTTTTGCTTCCCACCCAGAAGATAGCAGAGATTCCAACAATCAAAGTCATCACATATTTGGTTAGAAATAGTGCAAGATTTGGTCTAGCCAAGTGCCGTTCCTGGATAATTAAAAAAAAAAAAAAAGGAGAAAGTTACATGAGTTGAATACAGGGTCATAACAAAAGTATAATTTGGCTCAAGTAATATTTTATTATATGCTCAAAAACTCATTATACAGTTCGCCCCATGCGCCTTGCCCCTTTTATGTGCAACCCCTTTTCTTTTCTATTTTCAAAAGTACAATTATTTCAGGCAGTTTTTAGTGTCCTTATTATATTTCAATACCAATTTCAATCTGCACCTAACCCCACTGCCTCATACCGCCTCTACTATTAAAGGGATTTTGTTGTGATACTACCAACCAGTTTATTTCTAAATTCTAGAGACATACACCCTTGGCTGTGAGGTTCCTACATCCTAAGGTCTGGCTCTGTTTAGCACACTCTATCACAACTTAGCTTATTAATTACTGTAATGTAAATAATTACCTAGCACTCTTATCATGCTTTCATGTCTCAACCCTTACTTCAGTCAAGTTACAGTCACAAATTGAAGCCACATATTTACACAAAAGTTTAAATATTTCTACAATTTAACAAACATGTAAAGATATTTAAAGGGCCACTGACGTTCAAGAAAAAGTCACTTGTTTATATGTTCTAAACTAACATCATCAGCAACTGGGTAAATCATGGACATGAAAACATTTTCTTGGGAAAAAAAATCTAAAAAACGAAGACTGTTTAAGAGTACAGAAATACATTGTGTGTTACATCACATCCTGAGAGCTGGATCACAGGGGTGTGTCTTTGGGTGTAGGGAGGGATGAGTGAGGAGGAAATAGGGACAAGTCCAGATCCTGGGTTTGATGATGAAATAGTCACCACAGCCCAGGCATCATGAAATTGCATCAATAGATGCAACCACAGCTCTGCATGAATGCACCTCTCACATACACAACTTCCATCATGTATCAGATTTATCTAGAGTCCTTCAGAGATATCAAAATTAGTTTTTCTAAGTGAAAACTATGATGGAGTCTGATTAAGAGCATATTTAAGCAGGAGAAAAAAAAAAAAAAAAAAGGAAAACATTTTCCAAACATATATTTTGTAATCATTGTACAGTGGCCCTTTACAAAAGGGCCCAATGTGTTTTTGGGTTGACGGAGTGCCTTTAAACCATGCAATATTAAAAAAAAAAAAAAAAAAAAGGAAAACATTTTCCAAACATATATTTTGTAATCATTGTACAGTGGCCCTTTACAAAAGGGCCCAATGTGTTTTTGGGTTGACGGAGTGCCTTTAAACCATGCAATATTAAAAAAAAAAAAAAAAAAAAAAGATTATTTTGCATGCCCTAAATCTTCTTGATTACACAAGGAAAGTATCTTTCTATATCAAATTCTTACCTCCCCAACGCATGCATCATATGGATAAGGTAAAAAGATATATAGCTGGAATTATTATTGAACAAAAACAAATCTTAATTAAATTTAGCATTTAATAAATGACAGCACTTTATACAAATGTAGTTGTGTAAATTAGAAAACAATACTCCTAATTGTATCATTTCCATGTATAAAAGGAGCAGATTTCAAAAACAATTAAACAATTATATTATTATTATATTTATTATTTCATACTTTATAAAGAAATAAATCAAAATGGTCTGTAAAAATATGAAAGGAAAGGGGTTTGTATTTGCATTTTTTCCATGGTAGGTTGATCAAATCTACAATCATTTCTAAGGAATAATTTGCACTATAATTTCAGGTGGCCAAGTGTTTATTTTAGCAACAATATACACCAAATAGACTAAATAGCGGTCACTTACCCCGTGAGGACATGGGATATGATAATCCTTGCAATGGTCAGCAAGCCATGTAACTTCCCAGGTAGTCCTAGACACTTGCTCATAGACATAGCAACCTAGTAGAATCACTAAAGGAACAAGGTATGTTCCACTAAACACTCCGATACGGATCATGAATTTTTTCAGCTTTTCTTGGTTCCGTTCATCGTGCTGTATAACTTGGCGAACGTTATTTAATGAAATGATCCCAGCAAGTAGAAGGGAAAGTCCAATGAAGACACAGAGGCAAAGAGGCAGAAGCACAAAGAATGTAGCAATATTCTGGTCATAGAGTCCAACAAAGCAAACACCACTAATGTTATCTCCTTCAACTTTGTTCATAGCCAACAGAATCACAGTGAGAATGCCAGGGAGGCCCCATGCCACAGTATGAAACCACATAGACTTCTGCTCTATAGCTTCGCAACTCCACTTCTGACCGGCTGCCAGGTACCATGTTATGGTGAGCATCACCCACCATATGGTTCCAGCCATGGTGCAGAAGTAAAGAAGCATGAAGATAACTGTGCAAGCTTTGTTTTGAGACCCAAGTACAACGGTATCTCCTGAGGCGAAGTTCTCATCTGCTTCATTGCATGAGTTGGAGTTCCCCATCAGGAAACCGATAAAGTACATGAGTGACACAATACTGTAACAGACTGAATAAAAAATGATAGGTCTTTCTGGGTATCTGAACCGCTTTACGTCAATCAGGAAAGTGAGGAATGTGAAGAGAGTGGCACACAGGCATATTATTGAAATTATTCCAATAAAATTTTTTGCAAAGTCCAAATCTTCTTTCTTGAAGTACATGTTGGGACATGGTGGTGCACAGTGATCTACCCCCAAAAACTTGTAACTCGACCCTTGAGTGGTCTTTAAGTGGCGTGGGCACCAAAATCCAAAGTCTCTATGGACTTTCTCTGGAGGTCTGTGATTATCCCGAGGGTTTGCATTTTCCCCCTCAGACGTGGATCCAGTTCCATCACAATCTTCAAGCCTAGGAAGAACAGAAATGCATAAAACATAAGATTTATTTAGAACAATGGTTTTAATGGAGGAACCCTATTTTGAGCTCTATCAACCATCCCATGAAACATGACTAGTCAATAGAGGGTGTGTTTGAGATTAGACACAAGCAGGTGGATTAAAAGTAAGATGGGAGATCTTTTGGAGGAGATGTCATAGCAGAAAATAGAATGTAAGAACTTAAGAGGTTCTTCAAGCCTTTTACCTACGTGCATTTGAACCACAGTGTCCTAATAGTATATTGTTCTTATACTATACTTTTTTGCTTGAAAATGGTTTACCTATAGAAAAATAAATGTCTAGACTGGTGCAAAATTTTAAATGACTTTATCATTGGCCTTTAAGTGCTATTTTGATAAACCTAGGCTTACTAGGAATCCTGGTTTAAAAGAAAACACTGCTTTTAAAGGTTTAAAATAGAAGACAATATAAGTTATCAAGAGCCACAGGCACATAGATTGGAAATACCCACTGATATAGAGAAAAAACACAAGGTAGGAAATGGCCTGAAAATGTACACCTCTTTCAGTTGCCCCATATTCTTGATTGCCTTTTGTTACTCACATATGTTTTGCTTTTCCTACATCAGAAATATATTGTGTTTGCTTTTTACTGACTGATTAGTTTCCTGTAACCTTCAATATATGTGGGAAAATGACTTTAATTTAATTGGTGCTCTGAAGTATGTTGGCACTCTACAATGTGTTTGGTGACATGAGTCAACCGAATATCCTGCTCCGATGTGAACAAAAGAGACCATTTAAAAATAAAATACACCTTAGATTGTATTCATAAAAAACCAAAATAAAAATATAACTACCAACTAACAGTGTGGGTTCCCTGGTGGCCCAGTGCTTAGGGGATATTTTCATTTCTCTACAACAGGATTTTGACCTGCTCCATTTCCAACCTGGCTCAGTTCGCCCGTCATTAGAGCCACCTGGTTAACTCCACCATATAGCTAGTGTGGACACCCTATTGACATGACACAGTGCAGCCTAGAACCCGTGGACTATCCCACTGTCTTAGCCTCCCAGTAGCTTAGATTACAGGCACACGCCACTGCACCTGGCCCAGTGGTTAGGATGCAGGTGCTTTCACCACTGCATCCTGGGTTCAAATCCAGCCAGAGAACCAAGAGGTCACACTGGTCAGTACTTTGATGGGAGACCACCTGGTAATACCAGGAGCTGTAGGCTGTGGCCCACTGGAGAAGGAACTGGCAACCCACTCCAGTATCTCTGCCATGAAAACCAAGTGGATCAGCATGGTGTGTCGGCCATGAGGTCAGAGAGTTGCACACGACTGAGCAACACCATTTACAGTTACAACTAACAGTAACCAAATGTACAGGCCCTAAACGAGGACTTTAAAAAGGGACATTTACATCTGTCAATCATGGATTTAAAAGAGCAAGTTTTTTGACAATGCAGTTTTGTTGCATAAAGAATGAACACCTCAAAGTTAAAAACTTTAGATCCCTCGAAAATGGCGTGTTAGGGTACAGTGCTTGTGGAGTTATGAAGAACTATGAAAAATCACTACTACGTCTAGACGAATTTCCTGCAGTGGATGGTTTCAAGTCAGGTCCTGACCATGCTGCAAAGCTGCATTTCCAAAAAATAACTTTTGCAACACTCTTGTTTAGAGCACTTTGAAATTTAAAGCAGCCTTGCTGAAATGCATGCTAGATATGACTCCCAGGGAAGTTACTTTCATCTAGAAACCTAAATAAAAAACAGGTATTAGCCGTTTTCTCTGTAATACATCACATATATAGTTGTGAGCGTACGGGCCGTTGCTCGCGTAGCGAGCCTGCAAGCGTGAGCAACGGCCCGTACGCGTAGCGAGGGCCGCGGCCGAGGGCCTGGCCAGGTACGTGCAACACGTGGGTGTGTGTGACAAACGAGGACGTACCACTACAGTCACCATGTGTCGCATAAGATGCGCCCTTTCACATTACCATAGCAACCCCAAAGCGTGCAGTAGTTCCTGATTGACACCAGGTAGCGAAAGTAACGCCCACCCGGGCCAAGGGAAACCGGAAGCGGAGAGAGTTCTGTCACTGGCGGTTCGCGTGACCGCACCGGAGCCATGAAGCGGGACGTGAGGATCCTCCTTCTAGGGGAGGGTGAGATATGTGACACAAGGGCATGGGGTGATACTGAAAGTGGGAGACAGATAGCAAGGAGAGTCAATGTGACCTCTGTCAGAGTGTACGATGTATAGGTGTATAGGTGTATGATGTATATGTACAGCACTGAGTGACTGGGACACTGACAGACATCATATGTGAGTGTGACAGGGCATATGTGAGTGTGACAGGGCATATGTGAGTGTGACAGGGCATATGTGAGTGTGACAGGGCATATGTGAGTGTGACAGGGCATATGTGAGTGTGACAGGGCATATGTGAGTGTGACAGGGCATATGTGAGTGTGACAGGGCATATGTGAGTGTGACAGGTATTGGGAATTTTCAGATAGCTCACTGAGAGAATGTTCATTCATTCATTGATTATATATATATATATATATATATATATATATATATAAAATGTAATCAGAGTATTGCAGTATAGTGATACCATTTTTATTTTTATTGGACGAATATATTAATAATAATAGTGACAGGCTCCTTATTAAGTGAGACATGAGAGAGACATCTCTCAAAAGCTCATTGCTATTATTATGAACCTATTCATCCAAAAAAAGGGTATCACTATATACTGCAATACTCTATATGTGTGTGCAAATATATATACACCCCCCCCCCCCCCCTTGGTGCTCCAGGAGGCGCTGAGTGGCAATAACAATGAGCACCAAACTTCCATAAAGTGTAATGTAAATTGGTTTTAGCAAGCACAATGAGTACTAAGAAAGCTTTGTTGCAAGATTTTTTGCTCATCAGACGCATTGAATACCAAAATAGTTGAGTACCAAGGGTCCACTGCATATATACATGTGTGTTTGTATGTATGTATGTATGTATGTATGTATGTATGTATGTATGTATGTATGTATGTATATATATATATATATATATATATATATATATATATATATATATATATATATATATATATATATATATATATATATATATATATATAAACATATATCACATATATAGTTGTGAGCGTACAAGTTGTTGCTAACGCTAGCGGGCTCGCGTAGCTGCGGGCAAGGGCCTCGGTTGCTGGCATGGAGCGCGAGCCGCGCCCCTTGCATAGCAGGGCTGCTGGCGAGGGCCATAGTTGCTGGCATGGAGCGCCAAAGGCGCTCCTTGCCAGCAACTGCGACCCTCGCAAACTTTACCTTATAACGCAAACAACACGACACACCAACTCCGACCCTCGCAAACTTTACCGCGCAGCTCAAATACGACCTCGCAAAAAACGTCCGCAACTCGCGAACATGAAAAAAGCAAAACACAATAAATACACACAGCACATACATAAAAAGATTACCGACAGCAAGAGGGAGCATCCACGACCTCAAAAAACCAAGTTACATCTTCATTTAACTCAAAATAAAAGAGTTTAGACACTAAAAAATTGGCTAAGCGAGAGAAAAAATGGCCGCCGAACAAAACGAAAACGAGGCTACACACGCTTATCTCCAAAAGCAACTTGCAAAACTCCATACGAGACACGTTACCACACATTACGACATCGCAAAAATCGGACGCAACCCGCGGACAGGAAAAAAGCCAAAACACACTAAAGTCACACATCACATACATACAACCTTACCTACAGCAAGAGGAAGCATCCAGGACCTCAAAAAAACTACTTACACCTTCACTTAACTAAAAATAAAACAGTTTAGACACTAAAAAATTCTCTAAGCGAGAGAAAAAATGGCGGCCGAACAAAACAAGGCTACAGCACTCTAACCACGGAAAACACCACAAGAAACTCGCAAAACACCACAAGCAAACTACGGATAATCCGCTAAGATGCATACCATACATTACCCGCCATTTTTACGCTAATGCGGAAGTACCCAACTACGCTAACCGTTTCGGCTCGCGCACGCACACTATTACACTGCACACGTTCATCACGCTTACACAGCACCTCCACACCACTAATGCTGCAGCAACATCAAACAAGGTTCACAGCTCTTCAACACAATGCTTCAAAATAGGTAAAGTATATTCGTTTCTTAATTTTTATTATATATTTCAGTAGGACACAAAAAACACCATTAGCTACCTTACAATTCCATATGTATATTAATAACTAAACAACTTTCCAAACATACACATCTCATTGCCGTCATTTTTTGACGGGCAAGTCGCTAGTCTCAATATATTAATTTGTAGCTCAGAGTGCTGCATAACATTGTTTTGCACATAAACAAGTAGATTGGTAGCAATTAGCATCTTAAAGCTGTCTATTAGTATTTTTTAGCCTCTAAAAATGAATGTAGCACACTTTGAGGAAGGACTAATTTTAAAATAAATGACTAGTACAATGTATAAAGAGTTATTGGCTGGTCTTCAAAATATATTTAAAAAACAAAAAACTGCCAGAGTTTTATATTTTACCTATTACAGGCCAACTCTGCTGGCCACGTGATTCCAAAGGTGTCAATCAGCTGTTGGCAGTCGGAGTAAACCCTTTCACACAGGCTTCTGCAGGGCAGCTGTACATGTTTGGGCTCCGTGCAAGAGGGCACAAAGGCCTGGCACAAAAATGTGTGCACATCTGGGGAACATTGCAGATTCAGGAGAGGTAGAAAGGGCTGAGAGAAAAACAAAAACAAAAAAAAAAAAAAACACATTAATTACACATTAGGGATTGTTCATCTCCAACAATACAAACAGAATGCAATGTATTTTAACAGTTCTACAATGCCACAAACGTCCCCCAGGTGTGCTCTACACCATTAGATATAGGGTGAAAAAGCATTTCATTTTTAAAATTGATGCTAAATTAATAAAGCTATTATCAATAGAAGTCTATTTCAGTCTGTTGCCTCTGCAGGTTCTGCAAGGAACATAAGAATATAAATTAGAATCTGCTTTAAATCAGGCAGTGTTAAGTGATCGGTAATTACGCTAGCACCGCAAATAGCATTAGTGCAGGTGGCACAATAGCTAAAGGTAGTCTGTGGTGGAGTCCTGGGTTCAATTCCCACTAAAGACATTTTTTCTTTATGGTATAAAAATCCTAAATATGTCTTGTAGGATATAATTTATATATAATCATATTTTAATATGAGATAAATGTGTGCATTCTGCTTTATAAAAAAATAATAATAATAAAAATCTTAGTCAATTTTAAAAATGTGAAAACATTTTCCACATGGTTTTGCAATGTCCAACTGATGGTGCAGAGCACATATAGTGACTTTGGTGGTCCTTTAAAGGCTTAGAGATCCTGGCTTTTTTGCTAAATTCCATGGAATGCATAAAATAAATAAAAGGATTACAAAGTCACAACGTGGAGCAACCATTATGCGGCTTTCAGCTATTTTACTCTTAGATAAGAATTAAAGATTATTAAAGATTATTGAAGGTTAGAATGAACCGGCAAGATTATAATCATTATTATGAAAACATTTCAAGCGTCCTTTCAGATCATTTAGTCTGCATTTAAATAGTTTTGTAAACTCCAGGAAATTAAATGAAGGCAAAAAAATATTTAGTTCCAATGCTTTTCATTTTACAAAAAAGTCCTCAGACCTGGCATCAAGGCACAGAATGTCTTTGGTTTCCCGGATTTTCTTGTTTTAACCTTGAAAGTCGGGGACAGTCTGCGCAGTTTGGTAAACATCACAAAACAGTCTTTATTTAAGCTGGAAAGTACCTGAACTGCATGGAACACACAAGTCTTTCATAGGCCACCCAGTTTAAAATGTTTTAAAGATTCCAATGAGTAGGCACAAAAAAATAAATAAATAAATAAAACACTTAGAAATATTTATATAATATCATATTGGCAAATTTAGCAAGTCTTTAAAATTACTTTCATTAATATTTAATAAAGAAAATTATACACACATACATTTATATATAGTGGGCCTCATTCAATTGCAATTCAGCCAATTGAATAGGGCTCTATATAAGCACTTAGCAAATTTTTTTTACAGACGTTTTTAGTTAGTGAAGACCTTGATTTTGGATAGAAGTTTACTAACTAAAATCTTCTGTAAATAAAATATGCTCTGTGCTTATATAGAGCCCTATTCAATTGGCCGAATCACAATTGAATGAGGCCCAGTGTATGGTGAGCAAAAGAAGCCTTCCACCGTCCAGATTACAGAAAAAAATAATACATTTGTAAGCTTATCTGAAAGTCTAAAAATATGTTTAATAACCATCCCAGATTCCCAGAAATACAGTTATTGTACTGCCTTCTGAGCCATAAGCTATTAAACTTATTTTTAGACTTGCAGATAAGCTTGCAAATGTATTATTTTTGTCTGTACGGTGGAAGGCTTCTCTTGCTCACCATACACTATATGGTTGTTGTGAAATACACAGAATAATGCTTTGTCCATCTGTGCACTTTTGCATAAATACCAATTGTAGTGAAGCAGCCATCGTGCTCCGGCATCCTGAAATACACACCATTATATTAGGATAAAAAGTAAGAACGCTGGGCTTCAAAGCACTCATTTACCCTGCCCAAAATTTTTTATTTATGTGTAATGTTTTTTTTAATGCAACTAAAAAATAAAATATAGCCCATCAGACAGCCCCGGTTTTGTATGGAACGGTTTCATTTTATATTTCTACAGAAAATTAGATTTGACTGTGCCTTGAATGCCCCTTTGACTTAGTATGTATTCCTTGTGCTGGCACCTCAAGGGAATCAGATTCTAAGAGCAAACAAGACTTCTCCGACAGGTATCAACATGTAGCCGTTTTTATTGTAAGTGAAAACAATAGAACATGTTCACACTATCAAATATGACATGACTCAGTTTATATTGATTTAAAACTGAACTGTACACTGACATATTGGGTGGAGTTTATTAAATAACCATCACAGGTACTTTCAGCGCTGCTACCTTGTGTGCCCTTTGAAAAAGAAAGAAAGGGAGTCGCATTTGGTTGGATAGTCTATGGAAAAGTGCCATATAATAGATAGATGGAGTAGCACAAAAATACATACATAAACAAAAAAATCAAAAACAAAAACCACACACAACCGCTTTACATAAAAAAAAAAAAAAAAAAAGTAAGGAGAGCAATTTATGATAACGTTTCACACATTTGCAGTTGGATTTTAACTGTTCTACAAGATGGTGCTGAACATGTTTTTTTTGTTGTTGAAGGAGAAAAGGACATTTAATGGTATACATCATAATATACATATACAGACAAACAACTGTTAGATTGTTAGCGGTTTTAATGACACTGGTGATGCTTTTAAGCAGAATATAGAAATATCCATATATTTTTAAGCATTCAAATTTATTAAAAAGGTAATTCCCTTCTATACTGCTACTTTGTTGTGGTGGTGAAGGGGCTTGTTTACTTCAATGATGCTGTGAGCCATACCATGTAGGGTACCCAAAGATGGGCAGGTCATTGCAGAGAAGTCAGACAAATTAGGTCTCTGGTTGTGCGAATCCATAAGATTTTCTCCAATGGACTGCAAAGATAGATGTGTCTGGCGTGCCACGGTCCATAGGGTCAAGGAGAGTTGGTCATGACTGAATGACATATTATTATTATTATTATTATTATTATTATTAATAATAATAATAATAATATTATTATTATTATTATTATTATTATTATTATTATTATTATGTAAGCAATCCCTAAATCTGGAACCAACCTCTAATTCCATCCCAAATCTGGGTTATGCAGAGAATACACAAAACCACTAAAAAGCAATAACTTACACTCTCCCACAAAATTGCCCTCCTAGGACAAATTTAAAGTTAGTAATGGTTCTTAAGATCGCAATAAACCGCACCCACCCTTACCAAAAGTCTAGACCCCTCCGCAGCTCTTCTTGTTAAAACAAGGTTATGATTTTGAAACACCTCTGAGAAAATGTTGATATCTTTCGAATACTTAAAAATGTATACATGGGAATTTTTTTTTTGTGGGTCAGTTATGTCAGGAAATTTCATCCCAGGAGGATGTGCAAGGGCAGCTTTTCCATTATTTTTCCAACGAGAAACTTATGCAGGATGACAGAATGAAGTTAGTCCCTTTGCATTGTGACACTTAAAATGTCTCTTATTTAGAATGTGTTTGGATAAATATGCACACCGCTGGGACCTAAATATAAATTGGTGATTATTTAGTATCTGTATCTGTTACAGTTGAAATTGGATGATGTCAACATTGTCCAGTCTTCTGATCCGTAATATATCTAGCCCATATTTGCAAAATACATGCAAAGAAGGAAAAGAGGCTACTGCCACTATTAAATAACCATCCGCTAGAAGCATGGACCATACAAACATGATAATAAATGTCTCGCTGACATGTTAATCCCCCCCAAGGGCTTCCACCTGGCTGTTATGATTTATTAATGAGGATCATCTATAGCCCGGAGGAGATGAGGTGACACTTTACACAGCAGGATAATTTATTCAGGGTTATGTTCAGATATATTGCATCTCTCTGTTTTGTACTTTAAATAAGAATTGCAACCACAAAAAAACAAAACAAAAAAACACAACTTACCATTTCCCCAGAGGGAATACAATAGCAAGTACGGCAAGTCATTTTTGATATGTCAGATTATTTTGTTTTTTGTATTTGAACAAAGCATAGCACCATTGTGTTGCATGGTAATGGATCAAGGAAATCCCATGATGGATCTGGACATTGGCTGATATTGAAGGGTAAATAGTTGAATTAGTGTTTTGCATCGTCTTCCAAACATAACATAACTTCTATCGCAAGAGTGCCTCTCACCACAGGATTTTTGGTACTGTAGTCTTGCTTTTCCTTAAGTACTACTAGTATTTACAGTCATAAGTGGTAAAATCCAAAATAAATCTTACTTTGCATCTTTTTACAGAATCTTACAGTTATAAGCATACTTCTAGCCGGTCAGATTACGGAAGAATCATCAAGGGTAAAAATGTATTTGTAGAATAAGTAAAGCTACACACAACACACAGGTGCCAGACCCAATGGCTCCTTCTCCGGACCTTACAATACATTCTACTTCGCCAAGGAGTTTCTATTGGTCCCAGGGGGAGAAACACAGTTCTATATTTCAGCATTTCCCTGTTGTGCACAGGTGATGCAACCCTTATTGAACTGCCTGGGCACAGCAGTGAAATCCACAAATCCAGGACCATACTCAGTACCCCCAGGACTGACGTTTTCTACGTCTACACTATGGATTCCACTGTAGACCTTACTGGAATACACAGCACATTCACAAAAACTGCTAAATGCACTTGGGCCAAATAAGTTTTAGGCCAACCCATGTAAATACAAATAAACAACATATTATAGGGTACGGGAGTCAGATCAATTGCTCCAATTAGTAGGTGCGGCTCATTAAACGTTCTGCAGACAACACAACCTGCATAAATATTTAAAAAAAAAATATATATATTCTTGAAAAATATTGGTCTGCAACTAAGAAAAAGGATCACAAAACTAAAACCCAAGAGCAAAATGAGATACAGAAGCACCCAAAACAATATCAGATTATATCCCCAGAAGCAGGTCCCACATTTTGTAAATTCTCAAAATTCCACCTTTCATAGACTTGTGATTTAATTCTCCAGGAAACAAATCTCAAGAGATCAAATTCAAGAAAATGAAAAAGCAAAATGTAACTTATACCAAAAAGCTACCTGCAGCAACAATGCTAAACTCATAATCGCAGAGCTATTCAATTACTTGCAGAACCAGTCCGACTTGTGTAGGCAGCTTGTTAAGTACTCCTGGCTATAAAATTCTAATCTGTTTTTCTTATTAACTAGATTTGGCAAAAGCTGCAGTAATAGGAGAGGCTTGTTAGCAGGGGTAACGTTCTTAATATTCTTATTAATGAAGAAGTTAAGAGCTTAATCAGAAATATTTTCTATGCAAGATCTTTCCCAAGCTCTTTTTAATCACAACAAACAAAAAGTTTTTTTATAAGCACCATTAATACTTAAACTTTATGAAAGCCGATTTATTACAGTGGTTATTTAATGAGAAATTAGTAATGCTGTAGCTCTTGATCAGAAGAGAGGTTTATATTTTTACTTGTGGCTTGCCAACAGATTCCATAACACTAGGGGTACCATAAACACATAAATAGCATTTGAACATACACTAAGTCAATATAAATAAGTCAAGACAGCACGATTGTACATGCATATTGGCACAGAAGAGGAGGGCGCTGCTCTCATGAAACCTTACAATAAAAAAAGTTTTACTCCCAAAAAATAAAAAAATAAAAAAAGGGAAGAAGGATTTATTAGAGTTAAACTAAATTGAAGAAAATAAAATGATTATATATATATATATATATATATATATATATATATATATATATATATATATATATATATATATATATAAATAACACACACAAAAGACAGGTGTATAAGACACACCCAACACTAAATTAGTCACCATGCTCTTTTTTGCAATTTACAACCTAGCAATTTAAATATTTGGAAGATTTAAATTTTAATTCTTTGTTTTTTTTTCCACCAAGCTTTATATGAATCTTCTATATCCCTTAAACAATGAAGATATAGCACCATACAATGCATTGGAGTTAAAGAGCAGTCACTAACAAGACAGAATGGATTTACTGGTGTCCCACAAATTAAGGAGAGATTTATTAATTTTAAATGTGTAACTAAGATAATAGATCAGGGTGGAGCACTGGCATATCTTGATTTTAGCAAGGCCTTTAACACGGTCTACATAAAAGACTAATTAGTAAGTAGCACTGTTTGGGATTAAACTGGAAGGTAATTGAATGTTTACAAAATTGGATAAATGACTGTCGGAGTCAGACGATTTAAATCCAAGAGGAAGGAATTGTTGTTGGTGCAGAAACCTTGGAACCTATATTAGGAAGCGTGCTACTGGGGCACAGTTCCTTACTGATGGATCTTAAAAGTTACACGAATTAAGAATTCTAAGTAATTTTGATTAAGGAATATGAACTGAATAGTATATCATGCATTAAAAAATAAAAAAATCTAACTATAGATGTTTTATTGTGCTCAAATTGCATCTATGTTGGTGATGCAACTTCATATGTTACCATTATCATAGAATGCTAATGCTCCAAAATTATCCATAGTGAGGTGTACCAACACCATTTGTCACATATACAGTAGTTTAGCTAATAATCATCATTTGTACACCCAAATTCAATCTAATTGACTAGCCATCCGGGTTTTGGTTAATATATATTTTGAAATCATCTATTCTAATTCTTAAAAAAAAAAAAAAAAAATCATGTTGTAATATGGGATTCCAGTGTCCTTTTAACGATGAAAACAACTCTACTTGCCCGACACATTATATTAATCTCACTGTCAAAAGTATGCTATATAAAATGTGAACACCCCTTTTAAAAAAGCAACAAAACAAAGAAAATATTTAAATGCAAGAAACCACGGTAAATATAGTGCAGGGTGCTTGGATATCAGGCACATTTTAAGAAAAGCGTTGCCACAGTAAACTTAAAAACCCCAACAACTGTCTGAATTGATACTATGAGTCACTACTTGCAATTTAGAAAGCTGGTGCGGCCATTGTTATTGAGCAAATAATGGTGCATTCCTCACCATCTAAAGAAACCACACTGCATGCGCTGAGCTAGCGGGGCCTGATGTATTGTTCTTTGGCCAGAGTTCATGAATGCTTGGCCAGTTGATGTTTAACTAGCTGTCTGGGAAATGTAGAGAGGCTTTCTGATATGCATGGTTTGGTTTCTACGTTGGCATATTTGACTTTAGACTGATTTTGCACATATTAGAAAAAAAAAAAAGAACATGATATATACAGTGGTAGTTTGGTACTAGTCGTTAATTGGTTCCAGAAGTCAAGACGGGTGTAGAAAATGACAAAATACCAAAGTTCCCATAAGGAGTAATGTAAATTGACTCATGACTCATAGCAAGAGCGACGATTACCAAGGAAATGACAAGTGCTCAGGCATTTTTTTCGCTCATCAAGATGGGAAGAATACCGAATTTGAAGATTTTTGATGCATCAAGGTACCACTAATAGATTCAACAACAGCATAACTAAACATGAAAAAGGTAGTAGGTCTAGAAAAGGTACACACACACACATCTTATTTTCTGAGCTTCAACTTTGTCAAGCACAAAGCATAAAAAAAAAAAAAAAAAAAAAAAAAAAAAAAAAAAAAACACACACACACAACACCCACCACACTGCTAATTTAATCCCAAGAAAAAAAAAAAATATACAAAACAAACATACCCAGCTGTAAATCTTCCAGATCAGGTTAATTGACAGTGCAAGAAGTGCGAGCTGCCTCATCTTGTACTGGGAAGAGCAGGTCACATTACATACCTTTTAACAACATGTTCACATAGAGATATCCATCTCACACAGATGCTATGACAGGTCTAAAGGAACCCAGACAAATTACAGAATAAGATCATACAAAATTAAAGTGTGATTATTAAAGTATTCCCTTGAAATGTGCTTTTTCTAAATAATTCTATAAAATTACTGCAAAATCAAGATAATTCCTATTTGGGAAACCCTTTCAGACAGGGGCTATACTCTTATTTATGGCAGACAGATCTAGAGTGCATGGCTATAAAGAGATGCAGCAGAGGCTCCAAATATGGGATCATTTAAAGTTAATAAATACTTTAATCAATTGAATATTCGTAAAAAAAAAATATATATATATGAGTAATATTTACCAGTAATTGATAAGTACCCAATGAGAGTCTGGCTTTATGGTTTTCAGCTTCAAACCATAAGAAATTGGCAAGACTACAGAGAGTAATAACCTAATCAGTTATTTGGTGGGATCTGCACATACTTAATGTTATTTTTAAAAGTATATTAAGGTTCCCGGTTTTAAACATTTTCTAATCTAACACATGCTGCTTATATCCAATACATTGAGGCATTCTATACACATACAGATTTATTTTTATTTAAAAAATGTGGGTCCACAGCCCCCCAGGCACACCCCATACAGACCAATAGAATTACTGCATATAAGTTTCTTTTAACCTATACTAACCTTCCAGCCAGTAGAAGTACACTGTGGAGAGCATCATTCAAGGGAGGAGAGAGAGGTGTGTGTTGGGAACAGAGACTACACATTCCATGATGCTTTGCTGCAGAGACTGTTGTACCTGCCTCTGACTGTCTAAAACCGAATTATGAATTTTATGCTAATTTCGCTTGGATTTTCAGGGGCATGCCTTGTCAAAATAAACGACCAGAAATCTATAAAGGTAAGTTTATTTTGGGGTGCAAAAAAAAAAATAATGTTTTCATACACTACTGATTCTCCTCTATCAATCAGATGCATTCATAATTCATGAGACTTCTATATACCTTTAATACATTAGAGGCTGAATACAATTTATTTTTTTAAAGTTCTAAGAAACATCGTGCCCATTATCAAACCAAATTATTCAGAATATCACACTGTAAATGGAACCACGGTGTCCTTTAAAAAAAAATAATAATAATAAATAAATAGTTGAACATCAGGAATTTAACCCACTATTTTAGTCAGAAAGGTGTTGTTGGCCCCTCTGGCAATTAAGGGGATAAATATGATTTCATCTCCACCGTTTGCTCTGACAAATGATATCTCCAAAGCTTCAGAGCCTGATGAAACCTGTGGCGTAAATGCCATTGTTTCTTGTGGCTCGATGCCAGATGCAGAGCGCTGTTCCGTCTTGCTGACATAAGAATGAACAAAGCCCCAGTCTCCAGAATCAAACATTCCAGCGAGACTGAGAGCTACACAAAGCGAGAGGGGCGAATGAAGGATGGGGGATCAAGAGATCTCCAACAGACATGTGAGGGGCAGGTCAAAATATTGACAGAAACAAAAGGAAAAAGAATAAATCTGATTTCATTCAGTGCTTTTAAGGAACCGGTATTTAATGTAAACTTCTGACAATATGAACGAGGGGAGTTTAAGATACACATAATCAATTATGAATTAAAAGGTGTATTATTTGTTTGCTCTAAGTTCTCTTTCTTTAATAAACAAATGAGGTCACATATTTTTTTCAATACAGTCTCTACAAAAACTAAACTTGATATGATAAAAAGTATTGTAAGAAAGCAAATAAATAAAATCACAAACTTTACATTTAAATTTTGTATTCTTTATTCGTACTGTACTAGTCAATTGCCCGTCATAAATGACGTGATAATATTTAATGTGTCTCCACCCCCTCTCCGTCCCCTGTGTCTCCACCCCCTCTCCGTCCCCTGTGTCTCCACCCCCTCCTTCCTCCATCCCTTGGACACTGTAGATTGAGAGGTTTGTGAAATTTGTAACAAATTAACAATATTGGCAGCTATATAAGAACTGGGCATAAAAGTAAATGACATTTTTTAGTAGACACTACTTGTGCCTGAAGGATGCCATGTTTGAGTCTTCCACACTTCAGCTGGCTTGGACACATTGAGTGGGCATGTTCTGCTACTTTATCAGTTTCAAGAATGGAAGGAGGAGGGAAGGAGATTTATATACTGAATGGTGGGTCGAGATAAGATTTCAACATTTGAAAACTTTTTCTCTCTCTCCTATAGGTTATTATTATTACCATTTTTAGTAATGCGCCAGCATATTCCCATAGCACTATACAGGGGTTAATTTAAAAAAATAACTATTAAAAACATGCCAACAAAATGGAGAGTTCAGTAGAGCTAGCTTGCAGGATCACTTGCTCTGTAATCGCCCTCTTGTACATTGCAAAAGGAAGTCGCTCTTATGAAATACTTACACATCTATATTGTTAGTTTGTTACATATACTGCTAATCTACAATGGTCCTTAATCACATGTAGCCTTGTAATTTTAAATATTGGCTGTATATTTTTAAATAACTTAGACAACCATGGTAGTCTCTCAGCTTTAAGCCTCACAAAAAAATATATCCTTTAATTTATTCCATGTTATAAGTAATTATGCTGTATTGAATCTACAGGTATATCCGCTTAATGCTAACCCTTATAGCGGCAATTTGCTATAGCGCTCTTTTTCCTGTAATTCTTTGTTTAACTCTTAACCCCGCTATATAGCATTTTCTGCCCGCCAATCCCCGTTTAACACTGTGTCCCGCTATAACTGTTTTTTACACGCGGGACCCTGTTTAGCTCTCCGATCTGCGCTACTAGATTTAAAGTGAGAGAACAGCGAATAAGAGGAAAGAGCAGAATGAAAGTGACAACCTAGCACTAAATATACAGAAAAAAAAATAATAAAAAAAAAAAAATTATAATTATATATATATAAAAATAAATAAGTTTGTGTTATATTTGCGATTTCTTAAAATTTTATATAAAGCCAAACATTTTAAAATTTCAATTACTTTTGTGTATTTTTCCATGAGTTCCCTTATCCCTGTGTGTGTTCAGTTGTGTCCGATTCTCCGTGACCCTATAAACCACAGCACGCTAAGCACATCTTGTGTCTAGTTGTTCTAAACAGGGTCCTCCATTTTTTGCAGTTTGTTAAAATTATATTTTTCCTTGTTCTTTTCCTCTGTATAGCGCTACGGAATATGTTGGCGCATTACAAATAAAAGTAATAATAATAATAATAATAATAATAAATTCTAATCCATAAGGTTTTCATGGCAAAGATACTGGAGTTGGCTGCCAGTTCCTTCTCCAATTCGCAATTTGTCTGACCATCTCTACTATGACCTGCCCATCTTGGTTGACCCAACACGGTATGGCTCACAGCTTCATTGGAGGTACACATGCCCCTTCACCACAACAATTGCCCGGAACCAATCTGCGGCGTTAAACTAGTTATAGCCGTCTTATCTATTTTGGTTTCGGATAATAAACATCCTGAGGTTGGTGGGGATATTGATAGCAGAGGAAGCTTCTAGCTGTCCAGTAGAAATGTGAAAAGTATTTATATGCTTTCTAAGACTTTTTGGTGATTATGTTTAGTTATATTTAAGAGACCATATAGAATGAAATATGATAAGAATAAAAAATAATTTTAAAAAAAAGCATAAAAAAAAAAAAATTGTCCATATCCTCATGCCTATCCCAAGGCGTTTAGACTTTGCAATAACATCTTTAAATAAATGCTTCGCCTTCCGTGCCTTACTTGCAAGCCAAGTGCTTTAGAGAACAGAAAACAATGTGTACACTGAACTTAAACAAACACCCAACCCTTCTCTTCAGGTCTCATAATATACTACACTTTATGAACAACGAAAGTATTTAACAATCAATTCAATGTTTTCTTTGGACTAACAAAGGAATTTAGAAGTAATTATTCTTGCGGCATCTTGAAACGTCCAACTAACTTTGAGCTCAGAAACCTTGAAGAACCTTTGAAATCCCATATTTAGGTCATGCTCTTTTGGAAAGCTAGAACCGATAAGATAATAGGAAACCTTTTTTATTTTTAGAAAGAAAAAAATAAAGCTTTTAAATTATTAACAATGATAGATAAATGCAAAGATAGAAAGTCTTCAAAATATGTATTGAATGTCCCATCCCACAATAAAGGTTAACAAACAGAGCAATGATGGATCACTAAACAGGATTGAGAAAATGCAGTGTTCTTCAATGGATCCAATCATAAAGCATAAATGTGTTTCATATTCTTGTTGCATTAAAAATCAGTCTGCTATTACACATCTAAAAGATCAACGTTTAACAGAATTAAAAGAAATTAGGTTTTACTAATTTATTTAGGTGGTCACCAGTATCATTCTACCTCCGTTAGCCAGGAGTGCAGCAAACGTCTTCACATGCAACTTTCCATTGTCTCTCGAATATAGGGGTTGACTAGTTTATCTATATTTAGGAGCCAACCAAGCATGTTTTGGAGCCAGGGTATGGATTATATATAGAAATTTAGTTCAGTCAGTAGTAATACTTAAGGAGTTGTTGCTCCCTGGCTCCTGCTATGTGCAAAGGCCTCACCGAACAATGAAAACAATAATAAATATTTGTTTGACTATTTTATGTCTGATTAAGCAGGAAAAAGTCATACATATAGTTTTTAATTAGAAAAGTAATGAATTCTGATGCCTCTGCATGACCATGGAGAGATCCATTGTGCATTGGTGGACGTTTACATTTCTGGAGATGAGTTGTTGCAGTGAATGATGCAAGGTGTCTGCTTCTGAGACAGTGAGAGGAAATCCAATTATCTTTACAAAGGCTCTCTGTTCCCTCTCTCCACTGATACACACACCCTCATGATCCAGCTCTCAGGATGTGATATAACACACACAAAATGGTTTCCTGTACTTATAAGCAGTCTTTAAAAAAAAAAAAATAATAAGAATTTATAATAATAAAAAAAAAAAATGCTTTATGCCCATGGCTTGCACAGCTGCCAATATTGTCAGTTTGGTATATACTTGAAAAACAAGTGTCTTTTCTTAAACCGCAGTGGGTCCTTATAAGTTTAGCATTCACTCACTCAATAGGACGACTGAAGATGAAGAAAAATACACTTGTTTGTTAAGTATGCACAAAAGTAACAACATTAGCAGCTGGATATAGTGTTTTGAGGAAAATCTGAATGTTTGAAGAGACTGTTTAAGAGTACAGGAATCCATTTTGTGTTACATCACACCCTGAGAGCTGGGTGATGAGGAAGTGTTTGTGGCTATCAGTTGAGGGAGTGGAGGAGGAGGAGGGAACAAGCATAAGTCTGTGATAACATGATAAGACTGAAATTAACACCACACCCCTACCCTCTCACTTGCTCTCTATGACCCTCTCACACATGAACACAAATTCTGCCAAAGTATCATGGATCCATCCAGGGTCCTGCAGTGGCATCAAAATGTTTTTTTTGCAAATTAAAACCTAGCTATATGAAATTAATTATGATCTTAGTCAGACCAAGTTTTACAACATATATTTTTCCCATTGTGCAATGGTCCTTAAAAACCTTCTAAAAATGCAGGATAGAAAAATCTGAGTTTGACAAGACTGTCTAGGAGATAACAGCTGTGAACTCACTCCTCGATCCACAACCCAAAGCAACCTCTCCAAAGCCGCCCACACATATATAGAGCTAAACTCCAGATGGTAGAGTGAGCTTCTTCCAACACCACCAGAAGTATCAGAGACCCCGGGACGTCTCTCACTTAAGCACAGTGTGCAAATTCCTCACCTCCATGGGCTGTTTGTGTTTGGACTATTCTGCAAGTGCTCAGAGCAGATGTCAAAAAAAGCAGACACACATAAAGTGACAAATAAGCACTGCAAAAAATGCAGAAATGTAAAGTTAAGTTAAAAAAAGACGTAGTTGCAATTGATGGTCACTAAAAAGTGGAAGCGTTTGATAATTTAGTTTGAAAGTTAAGCATTATACGTATATATATATATATATATATATATATTTCTGCTATTAACACTGTTTGAGGGATTAATTAACTCTCACAGTGGGAGCAACAACCAATTTGTCAACCTCAGTCAGATGCTTATTAAGTCATTATCCACATTTGTATAAAATGAATATAGATTTGTGTAGGGTGAATTCATACCTCTACGACTACATATAACAAAATGCATCAAAGCTTCAAAGGTACAGTAAACCCATAGTACCTGTATCAATTAGTGAAAGCAATTAACATATTTATAGAATCGGTCATGATACTGCATTTAAAAATATTTTAGGTCCAGAAACAAAAATGAGTGATTTATGAGAATCAATTTACCCCACAGTAACACATATTATGGCTGGATGTTATACCAGGGGAAGTCGTTTTTTTTTCCAAAAAGCTACAAAGGTCTAAAAGTCTGTGCAAATTAAGACAAAAATTGAAATCCATGTTCATATTCTAGGTGTAAAATCAATTATTTCAATATAGTGGAACGTTAAAAGATACAAGAAAACCCCCCATATAAAAAAAGGGTTTACATAGTGAAAGAACCAGACGAAGGATACGTGTCTAATTAATACTTTGTATAACATATTTGTCAGCCTCAGTATAGAGTATGTAGGCTGATAAGACTTTTAGTCCTTGGTCCCTGGGCATACTCAACCTTTTCATTTTACTACCTATTATTTGAAAATATAGTAAAACTTTGAACTTCAGTTGTGCGTCTTTAATGGGAAAATGGACTGGTCAAGAATATTTTGCACTTAAGAGAAAACTATTATATTTCTTACCTCCATCCTCAAAGCTGCAATGTCTTGATCATAGTGTTCCATTAAGTTAGGGAAAAATGTCATGTTATAGTTCATGCCCATACATCTGGGCACTTTGATTGGTTCACAAGTAAATAGGCTATGTCCATGTACAATGGGCAGCAATAAGGTGCCAAGCAACAAAATCCCAGACGGACTCATCATCTCTGCAAAATAGACCATCAGTGCTCTCAAGTAAGGAGTCAAAGCCAAGCAGTTCAGAGTTTCATCTGGAGCGTTACAGTCCGACTGACTTAGGCGAGGAGGAGCGATGATTGGATCCCACGGTCAGCCTCCCAAACCGATGGTATGGCATAAAGTGATGGAAACCAACAGAATTTATTTTTAGTAGACATCCTGTAAATATAAAATAACAAAAAAGGTTTAGGCTGTTGACAGATATGGCATCCTGTTTGGCACAAGTACAATGCATTTTATTAATGTGCTTCAAGAACAAGAGGAGAGGAAGCATGCTCATTTGTTTACCTCACACCTTCTCCATAGATTGCTGGGCAGCTTATACATAAAAAATAAAAATATATGGAGAAACAAGGTCTGAATCATGAAACTACCAAAAGCGGATATGAAAAGTGTAATGAGAACTATGTGGGAATGTACCCTGAGCATGTGAAGACCCCATGGACTTTTTAATTGCAATAACTCTATTTAGAATTAGAAAACAGTCCAAGCTTAGTGGGTGCATCAGAAAGGTTGATTGTACAGGTAAAAAAATGACAAATTGTAATCAAAACTATAGTAACCCTGAATCGTTTTAAATTACACTGTATTGTTACATTTTACCATGAGCATTAGTGCACTACTTAATATATGCTACTTAATCCTAGTAAAATGAAGCGTGTACCAAAACTTAATGCTCGTACCGTAGAGTGAGCCCTTCCAGAGATGTCCAAAGCTTGTCACCATCTTATAACCCGAGTCACCTCTACCCTTTTATAGTGCACCCACTCTCTCCATGTATTGACAATTATTTCCTAACAGGATCTGTATTCACTTGTACATTTTTTGCATTCCTAATGTACAGTTTAGTAAAACATAGTACAGTAGTATAAAAGCAAAAAATACTTGTTATAATACTTTAAGTGCTTAGTATTGCCTGCATATTTAATTTATTTTTTTGAGAACCGTATATTAACCGACCCATATGATGGACATAGATTTGACTCTTTGTTATAGGCCTCAGTTCCCCATAAAATCTTTTTTTTTGCCTATTTACACTTTCTTTGTGCACTATGTTGCCCAGAAACCTAATAACCACATGATTAATGTAAAAGTGACTGTACACATATCATATAACAGCTTGTGTCACTGACAAGACTGAACCTCAGCCTAGCAGGTACCACAATCAATAAGAAAATCATTAACTATCACTCCATGTTACTGCAGTGTTACTGTAAAATAGCGATGCCCCGTGCAACCTGTAGTACTCACATGTTAAAAAGGGACGCTGTAGTATGCAGAAAACGAAGCATTTGTGAAGAATGTAACAAACAGCTATATAAGAATTATACATTTTTTTTAGAGAAAAACTTAAAATGTAGCAGCCATGTAACTATTCTACACCAAGACAACTTATTTACAGCAAGCCACTTATGTATGAATAAAACAACCCGATCTTCAGATAAACACACAATTCTGATTATAATGCAAAGCACAGGTGTACAACCCATAGCAAACCTATCTTATCTTGTAATCTGCCCTGGCGGGGCTGTCTGGGAATGTTCTGTATAGAAAGTGGCCACAGGGTCAGAGTCAGATACAGGTCACTCCAATTATGTTATGTAAAATAAAAGTATATATTTTGTATTGGGTCCTAATAAATAGGGTTATCAAAAACAGACAAGTATAGTACTTTCAGATTACTACTGAACCATGTGACCCAAATAATATCCTTAATTTGTGCTGCGCCAACATATTCTGTAGCGCTATACACAAGGCAAAAACATTATTAACACATTGCAAAAGAAAACAGGACCCTGTCTGAGCTTAAAATGAAACATACATACATAGGGCCTCATTCAATTGAGATTTGGCCAGCACAAAGCATTCTTTTTTTCCAGAAGTTTTTAGTTAGTGAACTTCTATCCAAAACCAAGGTTTCACTAACTAAAAACTTCTGTAAAAAAATATGTTCTGTGCTTATATAGAGCCCTATTCAATTAGCCAAATCGCAATTGAATGAGGCCCATAGTGCTTTTTTTCCAAAGTACAGATGAGATTGAAAATTTGCTAAATTACAGACACAATAACCCGCCCCAAAGGTTTGCAGGAAGTAAATATTACAATGGTCCTGGGCTTTGGAAAATATATTTAACTGTAGAGGAAATTCCAGAGTTGCAAGGTCACTGACCCACCACAGTCCGGATTCACAACATTGTGCACCTGTTATACACTGGAGAAAATAACTACCAAGTGTGACCTTTGTGGTGATATCCTAAAAATCAGAATGTGCGGTTATCTTAAAGATATGAATGCAGTCACCTAATGCAGTACAGGGCAATAGATTTCATTGAAGGGCCGTATGTGTGGCCCCTGATTCTTTAAAAGGAACTCATAGTGGTTTGAACTTTATTTTAACCCAACCAAAATGGTAAAAAAGGAAATGAAATCATTCGTAATCGACGTATAGATAATGAGACACATTAAAGAGTAAACTTGGGTTTTATTTTCTAGTTTAGCGAGATATAATGGACAATGAATTATTGAAGAAGTGCATGTTTTCCGCTCCAAAGAACAGGCTGGGGGCCCCATGAGACGCTACTGAGAGCCCGCCTGTTGCCCACCACTGATCTAATATACTAGCTACTTGCGCCCATTGCAGCCTAAGTCCCACGAGCCTGGCGACTGCTGGACTTGCTTTGCGAGGACTGCAAATTTTTAACATTGCGTGACCAACATTCGTAAGATCCACAACTATATATGTGATTGATTATCCATAACCAATATGGGCCTCATTCAATTGCAATTTGGCCAATTCCATAGGCCTCTAAATAAGCACATAGCATATATTTTTTAAAGAAGTTTTTAGTTAGTGAAAACCTTGCTTTTGGTTAGATCCTTACTACTAGCTAAAAACTTATTTAAAAAAAAATATGTTATGTGCTTATTTAGAGCCCTATTCAATTGGCCAAATTGCAATTGAATGAGGGCCTATGTTAGTACACGTGATGCAGGAAGGTGTTACAGATATGTACATAAACAGGTGTACTCAAACTCTGAATAAAAGGTTGTATATTAACCAATAAGTCCAATAATGGGAGTTTTTACTTTCACAAACGTATTTTACATTATTTACCCTACAGCAGATTAAATATGGTGTATACAGTTCATGGCAGTTACTCATTAAAGTATGAGATTACAACTTCATGAATCCTGTCCTCGGGGGCTTTATTCAACATGCCTCATCATATACTCCCACTGAGTCAAACTGGAGTTCCCAGTGCAGTGTGGCGCGACATACAGAGACGGCGCGACATAGAGACGGCGCGACATACAGAGACAGCGCGACATACACAGACTAAACACAATTCACTGCTTTTAACACATTAAGAACAGTTAATAAACCGTCTCCTGATACAATGTAGCAACAAAAAATTGTGGTGTACGATGATTTTAAGCTCAATAACAAGGCCCTCCATTCTTTGCAATACGCTCAAATAGTTTTTGCCTTGTATGTAACCCCTGTATAGCGCTACGGAATAGATTGGCACATTACAAATAAAGGATAATAAATAATAGTCAGTATATATACAGCACACATGGAAAACAAGTTTAAATTAACTCAATAAAAAAGCACAACTACTTATACAAAGGAGTTGCCATAACCTCTTGTTACTGCACCTGTTGCAACAAGAACATCAGAAAGCTGACTCCAAATCCCAATTCCCTTTCACTTTTGTTGAACATTTTGTTCTTTTTTTTTTATGGGCTTTTATCCCAAATCACTGCCCCCATCTGCATTGTCCCTTTCATTGCAGTTTCTCCATTGCTTTCACTATATCCTCCTATAGTTGCATTGCTCCATGATCCTTTTGGATGTCCCCATTCCCTTTCATTACCCCCTGCTCCTTTTTGTACCATTAATGCCCCCTGCCTCACATTGTCCCATGGACTGTCACTGCCCCTCATTGTCCCACTGCCTCTTATTGCTGCCAGTCTCCTCCCTCTGTCTGTGCCTCCTCCCTGTAATACTGCATGGCTCCCAGCTTCCCTCTAGTGTAATATCACACCCCATGCTTACCTCTGCAATCCAGGACTGAACAGCCAGGACACCCAATCCTCCTTATTGCTCTGAAATACTCAATCCTGATTAATGTATTGCACTGAGCACTCTGCACCAGCCACCCTGTCTATGACTCCTGTCTATGACTCCTGCCTGTGCCTCCTGCCAGCCTCATCTGACTGCTCCTGGACTGAACTTGTGGAATTCACTTGTAATCCCGCATCTGATTGGCCAACCCAGCCCCCCTTCTCGGTGGGACACTGTATCCTGCTTCCTGATTGGCTCTTGTATTTACAGTTCTGTTTATGGGACTCTTTTAGTGGGAGTGTGAAAATGTATTGCTGTACTAACAGAATCAGCATTTGTTGAAAAGGTTTCAGTAATGGTAATAATTACTTTAATGCCTTTGGGGCATGGCCAGACAATCTGTGTCCCTGGCCTTTATGTCTGGGGAGGGGTTATTTACATCACACTCACAGGAGACATAAATACAAGGCCACAATTTGGGTCAATTCTAGAAATGATCTAAACTATTAGTGATAATCTCTTTCAAGGTCATTTATCGGAACTGTTTATAATAATATGTCAAATTATTTCTGATAAAGAGGCACATGTTCTTGCTAATTTTAGGTATATGTAATAAAAATGTGTTATATTGGTAGAAATTGTATATATGTATGTATTTATAGTAAATTAAAAGTACATCTGTGTTCACACTTGAATGTCTAAAGCAAGTTAAAACACCTGCTTCCAGCTCAGAGTTCCGAGAAAAACAGTTATTACACTGCATTCTGGGAAGTTGAGCTGGGGCACACAAATATGGCCACAAATGCCTCGCTCTTCATTCCGTAGCCATTATCAATCATGGCTTCCTTTAAGCTTATGCATGCTGTATTACACAGCTTTAATGCAAAGCCAAGGTTGGAATAAACACAGGCTGAGTATCCAATCCATGTACAGCTGTTTCAAGCTTACTGGCTATCATCAGCATGGAGCGGGATCTCAGCCTGTGTTGTGGAAATTATGAGTAGGTAGTTCACCACAACAATCATTTATATATTTATATATATATTTATACACCACAACATCATTAAACTTATGATGTGCAAAAGAGTGATAGAAGACCTCCACCACTGTGCACACAATTGTACTATTTTGTAAATTATATATACCTACATATATACAGTAAATAAAAAGTACATCTGCGTTCACATTTGAATGTCTAAAGCAAGCTAGAAAACCTGCTTCCAGCCCAGAGTTCCGAGAAAAACAGTTATTACACTGCATTCTGGGAAGTTGAGCTGGGACACTCAAATATGGCCACAAATGCCTCGCTCTTCATTCCGTAGCCATCATCAAACATGGCTTCCTTTAAGCTTATGCATGCTGTATTACACAGCTTTAATGCAAAGCCAAGGTTGGAATAAACACAGGCCGAGTATCCAATCCATGTACAGCTGTTTCAAGCTTACTGGCTATCATCAGCATGGAGCGGGATCTCAGCCTGTGTTGTGGAAATTATGAGTAGGTAGTTCACCACAACAATCATATATAATATGGTGGGCAAAAGAGCGATAGAAGCCCTCCACCGTACAGTAGTACAGTAAATAAAAAGTACATCTGCGTTCACATTTGAATGTCTAAAGCAAGCTAGAAAACCTGCTTCCAGCCCAGAGTTCCGAGAAAAACAGTTATTACACTGCATTCTGGGAAGTTGAGCTGGGACACTCAAATATGGCCACAAATGCCTCGCTCTTCATTCCGTAGCCATCATCAAACATGGCTTCCTTTAAGCTTATGCATGCTGTATTACACAGCTTTAATGCAAAGCCAAGGTTGGAATAAACACAGGCCGAGTATCCAATCCATGTACAGCTGTTTCAAGCTTACTGGCTATCATCAGCATGGAGCGGGATCTCAGCCTGTGTTGTGGAAATTATGAGTAGGTAGTTCACCACAACAATCATATATAATATGGTGGGCAAAAGAGCGATAGAAGCCCTCCACCGTACAGTAGTACAGTAAATAAAAAGTACATCTGCGTTCACATTTGAATGTCTAAAGCAAGCTAGAAAACCTGCTTCCAGCCCAGAGTTCCGAGAAAAACAGTTATTACACTGCATTCTGGGAAGTTGAGCTGGGACACTCAAATATGGCCACAAATGCCTCGCTCTTCATTCCGTAGCCATCATCAAACATGGCTTCCTTTAAGCTTATGCATGCTGTATTACACAGCTTTAATGCAAAGCCAAGGTTGGAATAAACACAGGCCGAGTATCCAATCCATGTACAGCTGTTTCAAGCTTACTGGCTATCATCAGCATGGAGCGGGATCTCAGCCTGTGTTGTGGAAATTATGAGTAGGTAGTTCACCACAACAATCATATATAATATGGTGGGCAAAAGAGCGATAGAAGCCCTCCACCGTACAGTAGTACAGTAAATAAAAAGTACATCTGCGTTCACATTTGAATGTCTAAAGCAAGCTAGAAAACCTGCTTCCAGCCCAGAGTTCCGAGAAAAACAGTTATTACACTGCATTCTGGGAAGTTGAGCTGGGACACTCAAATATGGCCACAAATGCCTCGCTCTTCATTCCGTAGCCATCATCAAACATGGCTTCCTTTAAGCTTATGCATGCTGTATTACACAGCTTTAATGCAAAGCCAAGGTTGGAATAAACACAGGCCGAGTATCCAATCCATGTACAGCTGTTTCAAGCTTACTGGCTATCATCAGCATGGAGCGGGATCTCAGCCTGTGTTGTGGAAATTATGAGTAGGTAGTTCACCACAACAATCATATATAATATGGTGGGCAAAAGAGCGATAGAAGCCCTCCACCGTACAGTAGTACAGTAAATAAAAAGTACATCTGCGTTCACATTTGAATGTCTAAAGCAAGCTAGAAAACCTGCTTCCAGCCCAGAGTTCCGAGAAAAACAGTTATTACACTGCATTCTGGGAAGTTGAGCTGGGACACTCAAATATGGCCACAAATGCCTCGCTCTTCATTCCGTAGCCATCATCAAACATGGCTTCCTTTAAGCTTATGCATGCTGTATTACACAGCTTTAATGCAAAGCCAAGGTTGGAATAAACACAGGCCGAGTATCCAATCCATGTACAGCTGTTTCAAGCTTACTGGCTATCATCAGCATGGAGCGGGATCTCAGCCTGTGTTGTGGAAATTATGAGTAGGTAGTTCACCACAACAATCATATATAATATGGTGGGCAAAAGAGCGATAGAAGCCCTCCACCGTACAGTAGTACAGTAAATAAAAAGTACATCTGCGTTCACATTTGAATGTCTAAAGCAAGCTAGAAAACCTGCTTCCAGCCCAGAGTTCCGAGAAAAACAGTTATTACACTGCATTCTGGGAAGTTGAGCTGGGACACTCAAATATGGCCACAAATGCCTCGCTCTTCATTCCGTAGCCATCATCAAACATGGCTTCCTTTAAGCTTATGCATGCTGTATTACACAGCTTTAATGCAAAGCCAAGGTTGGAATAAACACAGGCCGAGTATCCAATCCATGTACAGCTGTTTCAAGCTTACTGGCTATCATCAGCATGGAGCGGGATCTCAGCCTGTGTTGTGGAAATTATGAGTAGGTAGTTCACCACAACAATCATATATAATATGGTGGGCAAAAGAGCGATAGAAGCCCTCCACCGTACAGTAGTACAGTAAATAAAAAGTACATCTGCGTTCACATTTGAATGTCTAAAGCAAGCTAGAAAACCTGCTTCCAGCCCAGAGTTCCGAGAAAAACAGTTATTACACTGCATTCTGGGAAGTTGAGCTGGGACACTCAAATATGGCCACAAATGCCTCGCTCTTCATTCCGTAGCCATCATCAAACATGGCTTCCTTTAAGCTTATGCATGCTGTATTACACAGCTTTAATGCAAAGCCAAGGTTGGAATAAACACAGGCCGAGTATCCAATCCATGTACAGCTGTTTCAAGCTTACTGGCTATCATCAGCATGGAGCGGGATCTCAGCCTGTGTTGTGGAAATTATGAGTAGGTAGTTCACCACAACAATCATATATAATATGGTGGGCAAAAGAGCGATAGAAGCCCTCCACCGTACAGTAGTACAGTAAATAAAAAGTACATCTGCGTTCACATTTGAATGTCTAAAGCAAGCTAGAAAACCTGCTTCCAGCCCAGAGTTCCGAGAAAAACAGTTATTACACTGCATTCTGGGAAGTTGAGCTGGGACACTCAAATATGGCCACAAATGCCTCGCTCTTCATTCCGTAGCCATCATCAAACATGGCTTCCTTTAAGCTTATGCATGCTGTATTACACAGCTTTAATGCAAAGCCAAGGCTGGATTTTACACAAGCCGAGAATCCTATCAATGTACAGCTGTTTCAAGCTTACTGGCTATCATCATCAGCATGGAGCAGGATCTCAGCTATATATATATATATATATATATATATATATATATATATATATATATATACATACACACAGATATTTATAAATATGAGTGGCCGGTTAGAGTTTACGAGTGGTCCTCGGGGTGCCCTGGTTTTTACATTCGTAAATTCAAGGCATAGATCCAGCATTGTTGTCTGTCCCCTGTTTTTGCAGCTGCCTACGTGTAGGT